>JACSZP010026498.1:13096-24990 GCA_016161895.1 Pinna nobilis
AAAAAAAATATAGATCTTAATTATTTTCATTTGAAATAAAACATTAAAAAAGGTCTAAATGAAAAATAAAAATGTTCATGTAGACTTTTAAGATCTACAATAAAACTTTGGGCTTGATACCAGTAATCATGGCGATGTAAGTTACTATTTTTTTTTTTTGCTGAATGTGTAACAGTAGGCGTCGGTACGTTAAAGAACACCCCACCCGCTTTACAGCCAAGGTAGTTCCGAGCATAGGTAAAATCTGTCGCCCTTCACCGGCACGCGAGGACGTCTCCATAAAAGTGAAAGATATTTGAGTGGGACGATTGGCCAATTATACTTAGATTCTCATTTCAACAGGGTTGGGGTTTTCTTTACCATAAGGCAAAATCCGATTTCACAAAATTGTGTCCAAAAATCGCGATTTTGGGTCNNAAAAAAATCCTGGATCCGCGCATGCAACCAAGCAATGGGTATATTTGAGTGGATACTAAAGATTGAGATATGCTTTTTTCAAGCCATATTTGGTGCAAAAGGAGCATACCAGACATAAGCGGATCCAGGATTTTTTCAAAGGTTGGGGGTTGAAGACCGGGTTTTTTGCCCTGGGGATAATTTTAAAATGGTTCAATTTTGACGATGCCTTGCTTTCTAAAAACAATATCAAGTAAATTGCATTCTTATCTCAAAATATTTTCTGGTCCATATAAAGAATTTATTGAAAGGAATAAATAATTTATACACTTTGAGACAGCCCCTTCTTTATACCAGGCTTAATCCTTGTCCGTGTCGGTGTCCGCATCTAACTAGATGCTAGATGCTAGTCTGTGCTAACTAGAAATGTCTAATAGCCCTTCCACGCTGTGTGTCGTTTCTAAATAAAACTCCCTTATGAAATTTATATTCATTTTCGTTTCATCGCTATAAAATACATTGACCAATTAATTACTTTTTCTAACATTTATTTACTTTCAGTCAAATTCTACACACGTGAACTGTGGGATGAAGGCCAACACGCAGGTTATCGACTTCTTCCAGCACTTGGCCAAAAACAGTGATATTACAACCGGTTTTAACTTTTCCAACTGCACAAGTAATAACTGGCCCCCAAAAGAAGCAAATGATTCGCTCTTTATCGGCAAAACTGGCCGAGCATTTTACTCCTATTTCACACCCATCATCCTGTTGGTGGGTTTTGTGGGGAACTCTTTATCATTAAATGTGTTTATCTCTAAAAACATGCGGAGCTTATCTGCGAGTACCTACCTGGCTGCCTTGTCTACATCTGATCTTCTGACGTTAATATTTTATGTAACAATAGAATGGTTGAGAAGAGGCCTGGGTTATTTACATCCAGATTTGAAGATACATTTTATAGACATTAATGGGGTGTGTCAAATTCAGGTTTACATGTCGTACGTCTCGCGATTTCTATCAGCCTGGCTCGTGGTGGCCTTCACCGTAGAACGTTACATTGGCGTATGTCATCCCTTACGTCGACGAGATATTTGTACTACGTCTAGCACAAGAAGGATAGTGGCGTCCATCTTCGTCATTGCTGCAGTACTGGTGTTATATAAACCTTTCTTGAGTGGAATCTATGCCAGTGAACAAGGTAACCGTTACTGCACAACAGATCCACAACAGAAGTTCTTATCTTTTGTGCTGGACAGCGTCTTTGGGGTGCTTATCATGCTTATTCCGTTCATCATCATAACCGTTCTGAATACCTTGATCATACGGAAGTTGTTTATCAGGAACAAACGCCAAAAGGAATGTAAGGTTGTCACTGAGGAGAGCATTATACGGCTGGAATTTACAATTATCCTCTTGGTTATCTCATTTTGTTTCATTGCTTTTAATGTTCCTTTCTTTATCGTTTGGTGTAGAACTTTTTTGCATTCCGAATATATTTCTAAAAGCCAAGGAACACCCGAGTCATTCGAAAATTTGGAGTATTGGCGAGGTGTGTTATACATAACGAGAACAATTTTCTATATAAATTACTGTATTAATTTCTTTCTTTACAGCATTACAGGAGCATATTTCCGTCGGGAAATGCGCATGCTCTTTACTTACAAGAAATACCACAGAGGGTCATATAATAGATGCTCTAGAATTAACTCCAACTCTCACACACCTCAGTCTTGGGTGTAAAAGAAACATTCTCAGGTTTTCCTCAACTCTTTACTGCCACTAAAAAAAATTTTAAAAAACCAACAACAAAACCCCCCCCCCCAAAAAAAAAACATCAAACATTGTCTGTATTTGTATTGATATTTATCGTCGTACATGCCATAATAATAGCTATAACATGTTGAATGTTGTTATTATTTCAATTATCATATTCATCATTATTTTAAATAATTCTCTTTTTTATAATAATAATTATATTTATTATTCTAATTCATTTATTTTGTAACGCCTCTTTTGATTGGATAATAAAAAAATTTGCGACAGTATAATCACGATATACGTGCCGCAAATTCAGAAGACCGCATTACTATAGCTCATATTCCTACGCTTTGTTTACATTTTCGATGCGTCGCACGCTTGATTTTCAAACCGGGAAATGATTAGAGTAATCTGGTAATAAAATCAACTAATCTAAGGAGCAGACAGAAACTCCACTACTATGTTATAAGACACAACAGGTCCATGGAAGGGTCTGAATTCACGTAGCGAACAACTTCATTTGTACGCTTCATCCATCTGGCCACTAGGCCCCATTGGGACTAGGCCTAAACATGTTTGAACAACACGACGCGAGGTCTACTGTTCATAGTTGGCACTGCGTTCACATTCTAATCAAAATATGTCAGCCATTCTTGCCTAAATATATGTACAACATACATCTTGACTGAACAGTATATATGCGTCTTTGCAGTACCATTTTCCAAAAGTTTGAAAATTAAACAAAAGTCAACAAGAGAAATACACATGTAAACACCTGTGTGCACTCGCTGACCGTTTTGTGGGGAAGGTGTTAATTGGGTGTATGTATGCCGAACCCCGAACAAACCGGGCGAGCTTTGAACATGATTTTTATACATCATCATTCAGGAATAGCCTGTCTTTAGGTTTACAAAAAAATCGTTTAAGTTTAAACACGGATTTTCTTCTGTTTGGTTGGCGTTCGACAGCCCGATTTACACCACCCCAATTTATAAGCCTCGTGGCCTCAAAGTTCAAGGACATTTTCACGGACCGCTAACGCGTCCGCCGCTTTCCGCTAACGCGTCGCCAATAAAACTCAATTTGCGGCAGTATAATCACCGATATACTGCCGCAAATCGGAATTCACTGGTAGGTTATCCCCTAATTATTATCATTATCATTATTATTATTTTTATTACTATCATTATTAATATTAATATTAACATTAATATCAATATTATTATTATTATTATTATTATTATTATTATTATTATTATTATTATTATTATTAAGAATAATAATAAGATACACGCCTGAATCCGTATGCATATCCGCATGGAATGACAACCGATGCCGAATATCAAAACAACGAGTCAAAAAAGTATATCAGTCCTGCCCGCTACCGAATTAAGTACATGTACTTAAAATAAACTACCTATTTCGAAGACAAAACACCTAATGTGGCACAGAACTTTAGTTTAATGTCTCATCCCTAGGACAGGGACAACCAACCGCAGAGTTGTGCGGACTCGTACCCACGACCTCGCAATAAGAAGTCAAACAGCCTTACCACACGAGCAGTGTGGGCCTTTAATACAAGGAAAGAATGTCTGGTACTCAATCAAAAGTCAAAAACAACGTTTTTCCCTATTCGTACTTCCTCTGATAGCGTATTGAATACGTCTTAATTGTTCAAGTTACTGGTAGTCCGTGGAATATTGAGTCTGTGACTATATAATGAAAAGGAGTTCACAATAGGGAACTATGTGATCATATAAAACGATTACTTTGTCTGTTTAGGGCGGATCAAAAGATTAAATGATTGGTTGTTCTGTTGAATTAACAACATGAATGTACGTATAATAGTGGGACATGGGTGATGGGCGGAAGATTTGTACTTTTAGAGCTCTTATTGATAGTCCTTTCAGGTATACATCTCGATGGCGGATTTAAAGAGGAATTTCTGGTACATGCCTATTAAAATCTCCAGCAAATATTATATTTTTTTATCTAAATGGGCATGCTAAATACTATCAACTGCTTATAATCATCACCAAAGAATTTAAACTAAAAGGAAAAGAACCCCCCCCCCCGGAAAAAAATCTCTGTCCATGTGTATCAAATGTACGATTGTATTTTTCAATAGAATGTAACTCGGGAGTTAATCCCTCCCCTTTCCGGAGATGCCCATACCCTGGGAAAGCTTATTAGGTTGTGGGTTTGAGTCCGGTTTTTTGAGGTGACTGGCGTATCCTGTACTTCGGATGAGACGTAAAAGCTGAAAACTCGTGCTATAGTCGGTGCCAGCACGCAAAGAAACTCCTCTGCTTAATGGCTGTAAGTTTGTTGTAATATTGTTTGACGAACCAATCAAGAATCTTGATGGAAATGAAATCCCGGGTAAATGACAACATTTGCAAAGGCCTGGCACTTACTGCCATTTATCACTTGAACCCTCAACGTACGGACACCTGCTGTGACACGCACAGGATACAGGTTTACATGTCTCAACAGAAGGATAGGAAAAGCCAGCCGTGTCGAGTGCAAATTCGAACCAATGATCAGACAGCAAACACGCATGCCACAAATCCACGACTGTAAAAAAATGGTCTTGATTGCATAGGCTAAATCTCTGACCCCTTTCTGGCATTCATTCGCGTATCCAGTTGTTAAAGATTATTGTATGAGACGTTATACAGCCCAGGTAAAACCTTGTATACGCCATTCCAAAATGGTTATACTTATGAACTACTATTTATTTTAGGACATATGAACTTAAGCTAAAGCAAAGATATATCATTTTCAATTACAATTTTTTTAAATATTAGCTTTCAAGCAAAGTGATATGATAGAACACAGACTCACACGTATGAGCATAATTATTACCCAAAACGAGACAGTCATAAAGATGTGTGTACATTGTAAATACATATAGAAATTGTCGTTCTTTGATGTCACAAAGTCAGTTTGATTTTGTAATTCTTTAAAAGGAATACCATCACTATATTTCAAGTGAACCAGCTTCGAAATATAAAATCAAGATTTAGTACTAAGAAATATGGACTTTTAATAACATGTAGTATAGTATGTATGTAAATAGTTTGAAAACTATCTAAATCAGACCACTCTCTCTCTCAACCATTGCCAAAATAGAATCTAATACCCACGCCGCTTACTATTTGATTAGTATCGACTAGTAGCTTGGTTTAAGTAACTTTCAGTTTACGCAGATTTACTTAATTTTCTATTGATTGCCCTCTTGGTATCTTCTACTGTCACATTTTCTATTCAATATCTGTCCCGGATTGGTATTCACACCGATACGGTTACTCTCATTAATTATTATCGTTATTATCATTGTTATTATGGTTAAAATTATTTCTTGATCATTGCCATTACTGAAATATAAATAGCCTTTTTATCAGTTCTATTTTTAGATATAACAATTTTTAATATCATCTTCAAATTGTTTATGTTTTCATTACTATTTTTATTTTTATCATAATTAAAATAATAGTTATTTTAATGTTATTCTTATAATGTTATTATTATAGTTATTATTATCATTATTATTATTATTACTTATTATTATTATTATTTATATTATCATTATTACTTTTATTATAATTAATTTTGTTATTATAAGTTTTATTTTTTTAATTTTTTAAATTATTATTATAACTATCATTATTATTTTTATAATCATCTTTATTAATACTATTTTATTATTATCATTTTCATTATTATTATTATTATATTATTATTATTATTATCATTATTATTATTATTATTATTATCGTTAATATTATTATTTTGATGTTGTTGTTTTCTACTTTTCTATGGTGCTTGTCTAATGGTATCATTCGCAAGAAAACAAATCCTGTCCACATCGACAGAAGAAATGTACATCATGTTATTTGTCAAAAATGATGATCTTATTTGAAAGTGTAGTTTATTTTTATATGGTAAGGTTCTCGTAAATGTTATTTTGTCTATTGCGATTGGCATATCATACCTTTACTTTTCATGTAATGTAATTATGTCAAAAACACATCCGTGATCATTAAAATTGAAATAAAATCTCTCTAGTTACTTCTTTTATTTGCTGCATGTCATCGCTAAGAGAAACAAAGAATGCAATTTTGATGATTCCTGAAACAATAGTACTTCTGTCAAGATTTATGTGATTAGCTTCAACGGACATATAGCAGCACTGCGTAAACGTGATTATGGAAATGCCGTATTCTCTCAAAAATGTCCCCACAAATTATCTTATATCAAACCAGCAACCTTCTTCGCGTCTAGGCATTAAGATATATGCACTTCTTTATATCGTATCATTGGTAACAGATGACTTGTGTTTTGATTGTGTTGTAATTCTTAAGGTCTTGTTTGTCCACTCACTCGAAGATCTTTCATTTTTAAGGAGGTGTTGTTTATTCCGACATAACGCCTCAAATGGTGGTCCATGTTCGGCACTTCTAGCCATTGAGTAGTATGGGATCCTTGACGTGACGATTGTTACTGCCAAAAGGGACCTCATATTTCGTCAACAGCGTGAAATCAATGCCACGTGCAAGTTGAGACATCGTCCACATATTAAACCTATCCTTAAAACAGAACTTTCATATGACACTCGTCAAATATTTCATGTGCAAATGGAGGCATCAATCACATGTAAAGCCGATCCCTGAAGCGGAAATTCATATGAGAATGGTCAACATCATGACATCAATATAAGGTGCTTATGGAGGCGTCTGAATTGTTATGAAAACAAAACTGATTAAATTATTCGTCATGTACATAATTATGTCAACAACCGTTAGTTTGAATAAGTCCTAGACATCGCACCCTGTCTGAAATAAACTTCTACACCGAAAGGCTAAACGAGCATTGAATTGCAAGCCTTTGTTTAAAGTTTCCTCCGAGTTATTTAAGAAAAGTAGGAATGCGATCAAAAAGTCAGTAAAACCTATCATGCAATTCGTCTCCGTATTCATTGCTTAGTGAGATTATACATTTTTGTATAGACTTATCGATACAGAATGAGACTAATAATATCCAAACATGGAATTATATTCATTGATCGTGGTAACTTCCGGTATTATTACCATTGGGAAGGTAGTGTTTTTCAGTTTTGTTTACTACGTCATCAGTTTCAGAGAGGGTTGATATGGATTCAGAAAACCACAGTGCGGTGATCCGGAAAGTCAGATCACACTGTGTGGAATCAACAGTATCAAAACTCGGTATATTGATAGGTGTATAATAAATGTATATACAGAAGAACCAGCTTATATTGAAACCTGGTATATTGAAATCCCAGTGAACTGAGTATGACTTCCCTATTGATTAATTAAATCTGAAAACTGTTTAATTACACAAAAAAATCTTTTCGCTTATGATTTAATATATGTAGGTTAAAAAATCAGTAAAACTCTATTCTCCAGTTTCTTATTTCTTTTTCTGACAAGAGAAACACAGGGACAAATTGATTAAAACAATGCATTTGTTTGAAAAAGTAAACACAAAAGCATAACATTGTTTGTGTCTTTCAAAAACAACTGGTCAAAAGCAAAAATAGAAAAAAAGGAATAAGTGTTCCCTACCATGGACCGTGTATATCTCAAATTCTTTATTCATACAATGTTGTATTCCTAGATGTCACTACCAAATAACTGGCTTTGTGAATATGATCTAAAATATGATGCGTCAATCAAGTCAAGACTGTGTTGAGTTCATTAAGAAGCGGGATGACTAATTAGAATGTGGAGTTTCTGTTTACGTTACATAGACGTGACTTTGAATAACGAATAGTTTCCTTAGTTTCCATTAGAACAAAGGATTGTCACTGAAAATGTTTTCTCAAATTATATATTTTCTATCACTCTTGTAATAAATGTACAATAAATATTCAAACAACAACACAAGCTTAACTGCACGCAAAGCTAGAGAGAATCTAGAGATTTATGCAATGCAGGTAACTACGGTAAAGGATATATGAATATTTGTATATAAGCGAATGCTTTTTTTGTTTTGTTTTGTTTTGTTTTTTTTGGTCTATTTTACTTTCATCGAATGAATTCTAACTGAAAAAAATGCAGATAATCTAGATACAGTAGACTCTGTCTAAACCGATCATCAACGGGACCGGTCGATTTGTCCGGTTCAGACAAAATCCAGATTGCACACAAGACAATTTTTTGTTGATTTCTTAATTATTTCGCTGGTATAAAGTTTAATATCATTTAAACTTGAAAGATCCGGTACTTTTTATAACAAACCATTCGTAAGAGATCTACGAAAAGTTTAAGAAAAATATTAACAAATTATCTTTTTTTATTAACACTAAGAATTGTTACATGCCACACATTCATAAATTGCCTACTCGGACGTAACATACGAGTACATGTACCTGAATGTTTATACCATATAGATTGTTAAATACCCCCGATACTAATATCGTCAATGTCCTCAGGTAAATACCCCGTGTGACACCCCATGCACTCGGTTGATTCCGTCAAACTTTAGGTCTACATCCCTCAAAATACGTGTGAGCCAGTGATTATACAGTGCTTTGTTTTCTCACTGCGTCTGGTTAAGGTAATTGATCCGGATTGGACAGATGATTAATGGATTTATTGTAAAGCAAACAATCTCAAAACATGTCCCGTGTTCAGAATAGACAGAAGCCGTATTATACAGAGTTTACATACTAATAACTAAGAAGGAAAATGCCGGAACCAAATGATTTGGCCGGTATTGACAAGAATCCGCATTCAACAAAGGCCGGTTTATACAAATTCCACTGTAATTCTTTATTTCAAATGGAAAGGGGTTTTAAGCCTGTGTTGTCATGTGTGTTTCTTGTTGGTTTAGTGCTGTTGATACTTTCGATTGGGTACCTTTTTATCTTCTTTTAAGTTACTTTGATGATAGATTAAAGATAATGTGAAGCTGAATCTAAGCAAATCAGTAGGTATTTATAAACATGGTAAATCTGTTACAGGTGAATCTCCTGGATTTTACATTCGAATGGACATGTAGTATTTGCTACAAGTGACCATGCTTTGGAAAGTTTCGATAACTTCCATACAAATAGTTATATATGTGTCCACACGTTTGATTGATTGTACTCGGGCAAGAACTGACAATGCCGGATACAACGTACGTTTTCTTGTCAGCGATCACCAAAATAGTTTGATAAAGCTTCGTAAATAATGCATCATTGATTTCTTAACAACAGCTAGTAAAGAAAATACAGAATAAACATCGTTTTCATTATTTTTTTCATTTGCTTTTAAGGTTATTATCTTTAAGGCTTTTCAGAATGACTGTTACTGAACATTTGCTGTTGTCTGCTTGACACTTTTACTTATGCATACCAAACAGCTTATTGTACGCAAACATTTTCCCATAAGTTATATTCATTGTTTCGAGTTCTTTCACATTGTAAAATTGTCGTATTACTCATTGGAGTTGATGGTTCATTGGTGACAGATGGGATTGTCTTAAAGGTAGAAGTGGAAACAAGTCACTAAATTCTGATATAATAACAAAACGATCAAACAATGAATTTTTGAATTCGGAACAATATTATAAAAACACAAATAACTGGTCATGTGGCGTATGAAATACATCAATTATCAGGAGTGTACAAATCCTCATCTGCCTCCGTAACAGTCACTATTTGTATAAGGATCTCATCATAGGTAGACATAACATCAGCATTTATCAGCTGACTGCACGAGGATAAATCTGTTATAAAAGCAAAACACGAAAACTACAACAACATGTCAACTCAGTCCCTTAACTAGAACGAAGAGTAAATAACATAAAAGGCCATGCTTTAAGAGACGGTTCAAAGACAAAAAAATCCAATATTTTTGGATCTCTTAATATGATTTATCTGTATTTCCTTGCAGAGAAAAAAAAACACTAAAATTCAAATTCCATTTTAAATAGACGACAAGACTATGAGTTTTACTTTAATGTCCTTGTTTTATTGTTTTCCACGAGTTATTGTATCAAATTATTAAGCTAAACGTTATAAAATAGTAGGACTCTACAACAAGGTTTTTTGGTAAAATCGATTCGAAATGAAATCAGATGCATAACATTAACAGGCATGATTTATTGTGTTATTTCCGGAATACTATTTATAAGTGCAGACATTAATTTTCTTGTAAAAGGAGGCGAAAAGATACGCGAAAAAATAAGACACATAGTCGTACACTATGGCATTGCAGTGTAAGGATTAAAACATGTACATGTATGCATCAGACCTGTAAATACATTTTATACTTGTAAGGTGTTGTATTCAGATGACATCTGCATTTCGTGTGTTGCTTAATGTGTAAATTCTATCATCAGATCAAGCTTCCCTCATCGTCTCGTAAAACAACCACTGCACTCATGTCGTTATAGTATTTTCCTAAAACAATGATTAATTTCATAATTAATCAACTGCAAAATGCCGTAAAAATCATTTGAAGATAAATAATTTAATTGTTTTCTTATCTTTATCAAAATGATATTTTGACTTCAAGTAAGGTAACGAAGATTCACTTGACAATCCCTACTGTATTGAAAGAAGTCTAAGACATAATCTAATGTTTCAAAATCTAACAGCAAATTGAATCTGGTACTGAATAACAGATACAACCAAAGTGTTATCCACATTTCTCTTTGTATCAGAGCAATTGCAATAAAGCATGAAGAAAAAAATTAAAATACACCCGTTTATTAAAAATAAGAATGTCCCCGTAAAGCAGCTGATTACAGGGCTCAGATTTCGGTTAGAAAATGAAACGTCTTGTCTTAGGAAAAGGTTTAGTGAAATATGATAGCTTTTCATTATTCATTCCAAAGTAAAGTGTGAGGCTTTTAGGTGTTTGCAGAAAAATACACAAATAACTAAAAATAAATATCACGAATCTATGATAAAGAATAGGTATATCAATTTGACAGTATTAATGAAAAATTGAATTCATTGCTGCATTTGACCATGTATATGACCCAAGTTCTTATTTAATCGTCATCTTCTTGCTCTCATGTTATCCTTACTGAATTCTTTTCTTTTGTCTGCACTTATTGTTCGTCTAATTTTTAGACAATTATTATTCCTCAATTTTTCATATTTGTAAGATTATCAAACATCCCTTTGTACTTTTCCAGTTTTATTATTTATTTTCCAATTCTCTTTATCTTTACTTATGAGTTCACTTTTATTTTTGTTAAGTGTATGGAAATTATGATAAAATTCTATGTTCATGATGATGTTATTGCTTTTTAATGTTGATAGAATCCTTTACAAACATTTTCAAAAGTTTAGATCCAATATATTTAAAAACAACTTTATGCTGATGTAGTAAAATCTGATACGATCTATGATTATATGAAAGTTACAGTTAGCAAGAGATCAACCACCAGAAGATTCAGGAGGCAGTATACAAATTAAAGAATATTGAACAAACCCGGACCTGTGAAAAGCCAGAAGTGAGATTAGATGACATGGAGGAGTAAGCTTCTCTTGCTGACCGACTACATCTGCCACAAATAGCCATAATGGAACATAAAGCTTCAATGCAGTTAATTAATGTAATTGCGAACAAGATCATTATAGTGACCGTAAAATTTGCAAAATGTTGACACCAAACGAACTTTATTATATCATTGTGACAAGTTTGTCGGTGAGCAGAGCAGGTCTCTATATAAAATATATGTTCAAGCATTTCGAATTATCTGCGATATAT
>JACSZP010026511.1:0-15572 GCA_016161895.1 Pinna nobilis
GTGAATCCAGTATACCCCCCTACAACTTTGTTGGCTGGGGGTATAATAACTCTGTGAAAACCAAAGCAAGAGTTACAGTTCTTGGACACTGCAGTGTGCCTTGAGATGGTCTTGATGTGCATGAAGTTTGAGGAATGTATCATGCATAGTATAAGAGTTATGCTCTGGACAAAGGAAAAAGTTTATTTTTTTACAAAGGTCAATAACTCTGTAAATACAGAAGCAAGAGTTATGTTTCTTGGACATAACACTGCGCCTTTTGATGATCTTGATGTGTATGAAGTTTGATGAATGTATCAAGCACGGTTTGAGAGTTATGCTCCGGACAAAGGAAAAATTTAATTTTTAACATATGGGGAATAACTCGGTAAATTCTGCAGCTAGAGTTACGGTTCTTGAACACTGCACTGTATCTTGAGATGGTCTTGATGCGTATGAAGTTTGATTAATCATTCATGAATGGTTTAAGAGTTATGCTCCGGACAAGAAAAGTTAACGGACGGACGGACAGACAGACAGACGGACAACTCCATAACATAATATGTCCCGTCATTCGACAGGCGTATAAAAATGGGAAACACTTTCTGTTGCTTATTTTGACTAATCATACAATATTTGACCCCAAATTTTTACACAAAAAAAAACTGACATTAACTAAGTTGGTATTACAATTTAATACTGTCAGAATCTACTCATCTGACAGGCAAGAACATTGTTAAATGAGCTTGCCAATAACAATTCTGACCAAGTATGGGCAATTAGGCATATTCTAGTTTCAAACCCTGTATGATATTGTTCAATATAATCATTTCCCTAACACTTTTTACATATCATACCCTGTACTGATTCAACATATTTGATTCAAACTCAAAATCTAAACAAATGAAAATACTAACCTAGGAATTTGGATAATGCAGTCAAGTCATCTCGTAGGATTTCAAATAGTTCTTCTTCACTATGACGCCCGATGCCATGTCCGTACATGTACTTTTTAAATGTACGTTTCATGTAATACATTGCTAGTGACGGCAATTTAAATTCTTGTTGAATTTGAGCTCTATGTCCTGTATCAGACACCCATCTATCATACACACCAACCCTGTAAAATAAATTATTGTGAAACATTTTTGTATTATTGTTGATAATAACGACCACTCTGAAAATCTTTCACTCATATGGAGATGTCACTGAATGCCTGTGACGGACTCCAAATTCTCGTCTATGCTCAAGACTTAGGGTCATCAAGCTGCATGATTGCTTGTGCTGCAACACCCACAGGAGCTTCACAGTTTTACCTTTTCACAGTTTCATCCAGTTGTTAGGAAAAGCCAGCCAGAAGCCATTGAGACATGAAGTCTAGACCCTTAGGTTCAACACTCTACCATGGTGTCATGACTGGCTGACCGATGAGAAACACTAATGCTGTTGTATACCCTTAAAATGAAACGTAAACAAGTTTTAGTTGTTGGTTGTATTGTTGTTTATTGTCCCATTCAAGAATCTTTCACTAATATGGAGACATTAATACCTCTACATGTATATGCAAATCAGATATACATTTGTGTACACGGAGTCAAACATTATGTGAGAAAAACAACTCAACTCAAGTGGGATAGTGAAATTCCACTTCCGACTAAAATAGCTGAGTTTGGCATTCGTCTGGAATACTGTTTACAGTCCATACTATTCCAAACCAAAAGTGTATTGTGGAAGAATTTCTCAAAAGTTTTTATCTAACAGATAAACAAATATGCCTAATATGGTATGCTGAATCAACTTAAAACTCAGCTATTCACAGTGTAAGGCTCGGCAAAGCCTGGTCCTAGTGACTATTGTCCCCTCAGTGGAATTTCACTACCCCACACCTCACAAATGAATGATTCTATTAGTTTTAAATAATCCTTACACAGAGGATTCTTATGATATTTTGTAATCTTCTGTTGAAAACTTTTTCTTAGTTGTTGTTGTTGCATTGTTGTTTAACGCCCCACTCAAGAATATTTCACTCATATGGAGACGTCACCATGTGCCGGTGAAGAGCGAGAAATTTTGCCTGTGCTCGGCACTGCTGGCCGTAGAGCAGGGAGGGTTCTTTAATGTGCCAACACCTACTGTGACACGGGACCTCGGTTTTACTGTCCCGAAAGACAGGGACGGTCAACCGCGGAGTGGTGCTGCGTGAATTGAACCCCGGACCCCTCGGCTCAAAGTCGAACACGCTAACCACTCGGCCACGGAGGCCCCTTTCTCTTAATTAAAAAGAGTTTACTTACCAATATGTGTTTTCTTCCACCATTTTCTGAAAAGCATGTGCTGCTGCTTTCTCTGCATCAGAATAGCCGTCGTTTAGATTTACGTTGAAATGTTGATTCATAAACTTGATGATGAAAGATGTGTCAGCCAAGATATCACCGTTGAACTCAACCCAAGGAAACTTACCCTTGGGGCTACTGGCTGTGCCAAATTCACACTGTCAACGAATTCAAATAAATATTAGTCTCTAGTCATGCCTGCAAAACTTTATGAGGAAAGAAAATATAAGATGAGGGATAGGGTTAAAATACATTTAAGGCTTAAAGTGAATTCAGTGCTATTATGAAGAGGAATAACACCCCCAAAAAGAATTACTATTTACCTATTTATGTAGTAAATTCCGATGCTTAAAATAAAGAATGCCTACAATGAAGTCAAAAGTCAACCCCCTTTGACTTCATTATACACCAAATCCACTGTATGACTCAACTCAGGCCTTTTTCTTTATTGTTGTTGTTACGTTGTTGTTTAACGTCCCACTCAAGAATATTTCACTCATATGGAAACGTCACCGTGTGCCGGTAAAGGGCAACAAATTTTGCCTTTACTCGGCACTGCTGGCCGTAGAGCAGGGAGGGTTCTTTAACGTGCCTACACCTACTATGACACAGGACCTCAGTTTTTACTGTCTCATCTGAAAGACAGGGACGGCCAACTGCAGAGTGGTGCTGCGAGAATCCAACCCCGGACCTCTCAGCTCAAACTTGAACACGCTAACCACTCGGCCACAGAGGCCCCCTTTTTCTGTGGTACCCATGGGGTCAATATTCGGCTCCATTCCCAATGCAAAATACATTTGTTATTCCCAATCTGACCAAGACATTTCCCAATTACTTGAATTGATGTTTATACATGTACATGCATGTAATTTACCAGTATTTAGGCCTTTTCTGCAGTTCCCATGGAGTGGATATTCGGCTCCATTACCAATGCAAAATGCATGTGTTTTTCCCTAATTTGACCAAAACAATACCAAATTATTTGAAATGATATTAATGTATTAATGTTATTTACCAGTATTTCATAGCGATACAGATCAAAAAAGCATTTAAAGAGTTTTTATACAGCATCTGTACAGGAAGGACATATGGCATTAAAATATTTTTCCCAATTTAACAACAATTTGTGTTAAAATTCCAAATTGACTTGCCAATGGCATTTTCCAAAACTTTACAGAAAAAGGCCAGCAACTAATGAGTCTTTTTAAGATCTATGCAATGCAATATCTTTGACATGACATTACTATGTTTATTGTTATCTTCACTCTGTAGCACTTATATCATTGTGGGCGAGTGGTTAGCTTGTTCGAATGTGAATCGGAAGATCTGGGTTCGAGCTGTGTCAGCGCCAGTTCGCGGTTGGCCGTCCCTGTCCTTCGGATGAGACAGTAAAAAACTGAGGCCCCGTGTCACAGTAGGTGTTGGCACATTAAAGAACCCTCCCTGCTCTACTGCCAGCAGTGCCGAGCATATGCAAAATTTTTAGCCCTTCACCAGCACACGGTGACGTCTCCATATGAATGAAATATTCTTGAGTGGGACGTTAAACAACAATACCATACCATACAGAATCTTATGCAGCGTTATTTCCTCTTAAAAGGTAATGTGTTTTAATCTTAATGTAGACAGTTACATTGAGAACTTAGGCATACATGTACGTGTACGTGTGAATTCTAACCATAAGAAAACAAAAATTACATAACTATCTTTAATACTGTACCTGATAGGGAATTTTGGCAATGCGGAGGTAGGTTTCTAATTTTACAGCAAATGGGATAAAACTAGGAGCATAAGGACCTCTCCCGGTGTGGTGCACCACTATTGTATCTTTAGGATAATTGTTCCTGTAAAGGTAAATTATTGTTTAATTATATGTGGACATATGTGTACATCAATCTAATCTCTTTAGTCTGAAACTTTTAATTTCTGTACATAATCACCTGTTCAGAGTGTTGTTGGAGCCATCAAGACCCAGTGGTTATATTGTTTGCCATCTGATACTGAGGCCATGGGTTCAAATTCTACCCGCACTATGGTTGGTTTCCCTGGCCTTTAGATGAGACAGTAAAATCTGAGGATCTGTGCCATAGATCCTCACTTCTCAATGGCAATGAGTATCGAGCATACCAGTAGGCAAATTTGTAGCACTTCATCAGCATTGGTGACACCTCCATAGAAGTGAATGATTCTTAAAAGGGGCATTACGTAGCAATACAACTGATCAATCAGAGTGTTCTTATCTCCCTTGTTCCAACAAATAAAAAATCACTTCTTCACATGGGGGCCTCCATGGCCAAGTGGCTAGCATGTTAGACTTTGAGTCTGAGGGTCAGGGGTTCAAATACACACAGCATCACTCCGCGGTTGGCTGTCCCTGTCTTTCAGACGAGACAGTAAAAACCAAGGTCCCGTGTCACAGTAGGTGTTGGCATGTTAAAGAGCCCTCCCTGCTCTAAGGCTATAGCCTGGCATAGGTGCCGAGCATAGGCAAAACAAGGTGACACACGGTGACGTCTCCATATGAGTGAATATTCTTGAGTGGGACGTTAAACAACAATACAACAACTTCTTCACATGTCTGTTGGTGGTTTGATTATGGTGCCACAATTTCAAGGGTTACATAGATGCCAATGCCTACACAGGGGAAAAATGCCAATTGCACATACATGATTATTAAGAACTATTTGAGTCATGTGAGCATCATTCAAATACCGCATTTGTGCAGATTTGAAAATTAATTAATATCATGTGAATAACACTGCACAACATTCATGTGATTTTCATGTGAATAACATGCCAGAAACTTCTCACATAAATATAGAAGGTAATGTGTTGCAAACTATTCACATGAATATTGGCTCTATATACAGGCTACCATTAAATTAGTCCGACAAATCTGATTTTTTTTGGCATTTTTTGTGTGTTGTAATACCAAAATAAAAATGCCCAGATCAGACTAGTCAGACTACCATTAGAGGGGAATTGTAAAGACTTGAGAGCACAAGAAGACAGAAGTGTTAAGATGTTCCTGTGGAACAAATATGTAAAAAAAAAAATGTCCTAATTGTTGTCGTTCTAATTCTGTCTATCCTTAACAATAAAGTTTTGTTCCCCTTTTCCTAATCCAAATGACAGGAGCTGAGGAAGCTTTTTATGTAACAGCGTTGACTCGAACCCTGGACCCTTGGCCTCAAGTTTCTGTACACATTGTGACATTACAGCAAAAGCATAGTCAGTTTGGTACAGCCCATGTCAGGGATATTATAAGACCTAGATCTATATGGGTGATAAATAAATGGCCATAGATCTAAGTTTTAACAACTTACTCCTTTGGTTTGCGGAAAATTCTCCTCAGAATAGCAATGGCAGTTGTCACGCCTACTGCAAGTGTGCCACATATAAGTATAATGTCCCTTGTTGATACTTCGTTAGCTGTGAAAGGCGACTTCATTTCCTTATGTTTGTCTCATGCAAACTGTAAAGAAAACTTTGTACATGAAAGGTCATAAAGCAGAACTCTGTTTTCAACAGATAGAACTCAAGGCAGCAGTGATAAGCACCGAGATTCTGAAATGATCAAAGTCAAACACATGCTTGTATTTTTCAACCTTCCTAACACAACAATCCCACGCTGAAGTAAACGTTAAGCTGACTCGACTCTGTTCTGTTGGAAATGCCTCGTTATGACAAATGTGGTGAACTTCCGGTGTTGATATTCCGATTAGGAGTCACAACCAACGAGAAACACAGACGACAAAACGGAGCTGTGATAAGATTGAAATGGATTTATGTTGTTTCTAACGGTAAGTGTAATATTAATGAGTTAGTCACTAAATTTATGTTAATTTTGTAGCGAGCTACACGTTCTTTGTCGACAAAAATTAAAATTAAAAATAAATAAATGATGTGAAATCAAAGTAAAACAGCACAGATCCAGGACTGACAGGAGTCAGAAAAGACTCATAATGAAGGGGTGTTAGGGGCCCGGTGCTAGGTACAGTTCATCAGGTCTGAACCTCAGGTCTCACTCTTAGTGAGACGATCAAATGTATCACCCGAGAGCCGATTCTAGAAACAAAAATGTGAGGCTGACATTATGGGTTAGGTTATCTCGTTTTTTAGGAAAGAGTTCCTTTTAGACCCCCCACTCAAATTTGAAATTTTGCATATAAATTAAAGTGTCTAAAAGGGTTCATTTTAAGGGGCTTATCAGAAAAATTGGGACATGGCTTTTGGGGGATTGAAAATTAAAAAAAAAATCCAGAATTTATGAAACTGAAATAAAAATTTCAAAATTTTTTAAACTCTTTTCTTCTTTCATCTCCTCTTCAACTCCTAACTTCTCTTTTCCTTGTACATGTATCATACATGTGATCCTCCCAACGGGAGGCTTTTCCCCCCATTTTCAGGACCCTCCTCCCGACCTCCCGTCCATGTTCTAAATCTCCCGCTCATCCTGAAATGTGTTTATTTCCACCAGGGCTAGTAAATAATTTCCCCTAATTAATAAACAATCGCATCAATCCTTGCCGATCAGCATTTACTGATAAGATCTTGACTAATTATTATTGGTGTTGCTACTTCATCAAATGTTCTCACCTGTACCTAACTGCTTGTGCAACTGTCTGACCGAGTCGTCCATTCCAATTTAATTACCCACGGGACACCCCTTTTATCAGTGCTAACTGTTGTCCTTTTATGACTTCAATAAAGTAGATCTACCAGTATAATCAGTGAGTGTCATCTGCAACTCGTTGGCACACTCCATCATTGATACACACGGCATGGTCGCAAGCACTTGTCAGTGATTTGAGACGTTCATTTACCTGTACCATGCATATTCCGATTTCCCGCCTATGTAAATTGATCTAAAATTTACCACGGTCAACAGAATTATATAAATTGTGAAAAAAATAATTAGCTCAGTAGTATTAACCCTTACTATGCTATATTACTTTACATAGTACTATATAGCCATACTGAATAAAATTTGAGGAATTTTAGGTTTTCAACACCTCCTCTTTAAGTAAGATAAAGAACGAGTTGCATGTGCTGCAGACACACAAATTGAAGGACCAACTTGAACAATTACATGCATGATACGCTTATCGTGCGTTGGCCGATCCCGATCACCTGGGAACAAAGATGTGAAGGCATGAAAGGAAGCCTAAAATTGAATTCATTTGTGAACATTTTTACTTTTGACAGCCTTTCATATAAAAAAATCAAAATATACAGATTGACAGTTAAATAATGGGTACACAGTTGGACTAATTTTGTCAGTTTAACGACAAAATGAACCGTTGGATTCTCCATTAATTTCTCCTTAAAACTTTTCTACACATTTTGATTTTGTTGATGTTCTTTTTTTCCTGTTTTAATTTCTTTTTTAAATTCTGTTTTTGTTTGCTTTTTGATTTTATTTTATGCATATGTATATCATCAGTGAAAAGTCTTGAAACTGTAACGTAAAAAGTTTCCTATCAAATGATAAACTTCAAAAAGTCTGATAATTCATACAACAGCATAAACAAATTCATACAACAGCATAACCCCCCCCCCAAAAAAAAGGTTTTATCAATTAAAAAATCAGCTCGACGTGTTAAAAAATTGGTCGCAAAAATCTCCTGATCTGACTTCACCAATGTACATGTATGTTGTATTCTTACCTTTCTACATTCATACTACAGTCGAGACTGCCTAAGCGACTTCCTGTATTAAGTGACTCATTGTCTTATGTGACCATTCTCATTTCAGCCACCAACAAAGTTTTACTATATAATTGGTCTGTACTAAGTGACTCCCTGTCTTATGTGACCATAATTTATTGGTCCCATGGAGAGTCACATAAGGCAGTCTCGACTGTATTTCATTTAACAACCAATTCATACATTTCATATAAATTCAATGTCTACAGTGAGATTTGAACCCTTACCTAAGATCTTGCTGACACTAGGCAACCTCTCTAACCACTGAGCTATGAAGCTTGATGAAAAACCATTGTTTAATCTTAGAATCATTTTACCTGAGTGTTATTTTTAGATTGTATTGAGATTGGTCACAAAATCTGTGATTTTACCATTGACATTTGGCGTTTCGAGTGTATCACACTGGACACTACTATTATTATCCTTAACAATAAAGGCTCTATCACGCTTTATTTTCTATTCTCAGCATTATGACTTTTTTGGGGGTACATAGAATCATTGAAATTACCGCTATGATGGTAATTTCGGTGAATCTACTCATGTATGTACCACTTTTTTGGTGCTAAGGCAGTACTTTCTCTGTTTGTCGCGAACATCACAATTTTGAGAATAAAATTCTGAAGTTCAAGTATATGTAGCAATAAGAAAATGCCAAGGGTTAATTGACTATTTCAGTTTTTCACACTTGCTTTAATTTTTAGTTTATTTATATCCTTTTTTTTATTTTATTAAAGATGATCAGATTCATCATTAAATCTATTGTATTGGTGTTTTCATTACTTGTACTTGATCATACCAGAGACGTACCGTACTGGCAACGTCCTATCTATCTATTGATTTTTCACTCGAAACGAAAATGATGATCGGTACCTTTCATGTATTAAGGCATATGAATAAGTTATTTACCGAGGTGTTCCAAACGCTCTTTTGAAAGATGAGATTTCTTTGCTTGCTCGTAATCAGTCAATTACGATTTATTGAGTCCCTATTTCCATCAAAATGTATTTTTATACAACTGTAGTTAATGCTAAATTGCTTGAAGCTAACTGGTAAAGTATTTCGCCCTTTACTTTCTATAAAAGATATAGTTAAAGTCCGAGCCGAGTGTTAAAAATGGCACTCTTTTGCAATATGGCAGATTTCTATGCTTGCTCGTAAATCTAAACTGTTTGAAGCTAATTGGTAAGGTATTATGTCCTTTACTTTTCTGTAAAAGCCTGGTCTCGTCTAGATAGTTGAGAACAATACCGGGCTTGTGATCACACGAGAGTTCGATAGGCCGCTAGTCTCTGTGGTATATACGTCTCTTACCATACCTTGATTATTTCAAAGTGTTAAAGTATTCATGGTAATTAATTTCTATTGAAACGTCAAGGTACTTGTCAACCTTGTCAAGGTCAACATGTACTTCCCACCTCCGCTTCTATTTCGATTCATATGATTATGAAACATTTGAGAAATATCATTGATTGACAGACCTCCTTTGAATCGTCAAATTTTTACTTTATTTCATGTGTCATACAATTGATACTCAAAATTTGGGTAAATGAATAAACCATTTTAAGAACCCATCATTTTTTTTCAATCTCTGATACACTATGGGATGTAAATTGATATTTTATCTAATTATTTACGATTCCACACCTTAGCCATTTGGAAATGAACTCTTGCGAGCGGTCACTATATGCGTTTTTACGCACAACAGAGGGATTCTCTTTTTGATATATGATAAACACAAATGACCAACTACATCAGTACATGTATGCGACGAGACCTCTAGTCAAAAGAGAATCCCTCTGATTGGCCCCAAAATGTGTCTCGTGAGAGTTCAGTTTGAATTCTTATGGCTGAGACGTGAAATTGTAAACAAGACAAATTAACATCTTTTAGTGTATCAGTCTCAGAGATGAAAAAAAAAACCAACAAATATTGGATTCTTAAAACAGGGTTATTCATATTCCCAAATCATGAATATTTTTGTATGACATGAAATTTGACAATTCAAAGGAGGTCTGACAACCAACGATTTTTCCCACATGTTTTATGTTCAACGAAGTAGAACAGGAGTTAGGAAGTACAAATGCACATGTATGACCTCGATATTTCAAAAGAAATTACATGGTAGCATGATAAAATTCTGAAATATCGCAAAAAGGGACAACAACAAATTCAGACCCAGGATCAGTACTGCTACTGTAGAAGTTTGAATTCTGAATGAACATTACATCATACTTCATGTATTTTCTGTTTTATAATTCTGTCTAAAAAATTTCTCAATTTTGGACAGTTCTCAATAATTTTTCAGTTTCAAAGTCCCACACCATTGTTGTTGATATTTGATAGGTTAAAAAACACCCTTTATCAGTTCATTACATATACCTTCATGTAGTACGTGTACATATGGCCATATGGCACATTGGCTTTCTTTGTCTGTTCAGATCCATAGTTGATGGTAAGATGATTATTACCATGAATACATTTAATTTGTGGGGGGCCTCCGTGGCCGAGTGGTTAGCGTGTTCGACTTTGAATAGAAGGGTCCAGGGTTCAATTCCCCCAGCGCCACTGTCTCTGCTGTTGGCCGTCCCTGACTTTCAGATGAGACAATAAAAACTGAGGTCCCGTGTCAGTGAGGTCACAGTGTCACAGTAGGTGTTGGCACATTAAAGAACCCTCCCTGCTCTGTGGCCAGCAGTGACGAGCATGGGCAAAATTTGTCGCCCTTCACCAGCACACGGCGACATCTCCATATGAGTGAAATATTCTTGAGTGGGACGTTAAACAACAACATTTAATTTGTGGAATATGCATTATTTTTGTCAACTGCATCTTTGAAAAAATATGTTTCCATCGACCAAAGTTTCTAAAGTTCATGAAACTGGCTATTCTTTAACAAATTTCCACCAAATAAAATCATTAGGAAAGTCAGTACCACAAGTATGTCTTAACTCTCAAGACAAAATGACAACTACCTCTTAGATCTACTTATGGAAAGGACAATTAATGTCATGTAAGTTTGAAGTGCAAATGTTGATCAGAATAACATTTCATTGTCGGCATAGTTCAACGACTGCATTGACAGTAAACAATTTTTTTTCTCAGTTGGACAATTTCTGACGATGTTTAACCCTTTCACCACTGCAGACCGTAATAGACTTGTCCAATGCAATAGAAAAGAGCATACTACCTTGATACTTAGGGGTGAAAGGGTTAAGTGTAATGTGGTCTCTAGGAATACAGGTACAATATGTAGTTTCAGATACATGTATGTCGAAGGTGATTACATGTAGCCTACTGGTATCTGCATATTGGTCACTAAATCAAATGAGATTTTGTGTATGTGTAAGACAGAGGGAGAGACTCGAGAAAAAGAGAGAGACAGAAAAAGAGAAAGAGATAGAGAGAGTAGTTAAGACCAAGACGAAGGCAGAGAGAAACAGCAAGGGAGCAGAGCTTTCATGTTTAGTTCCAGGTTGTACTTTTTTAACGTTTTGTTTAACATCTTACTTATTCAAGAATCATTCACTTGTATGGATCTCATTTTGTGCTGGTGAAGAGACGTAAATCCAGGGCCTATGCTCGGTACTTACAACTATTGAGCAGTGAGGGTTCTTTAACTTACTAGCACCTTCTGCAATATTGGACCATGATTTTTACGGACTCATCTTAGGACAGGAAACCAGCCAAGTCTGCAATGCAGCGCAGATTTCAACTGGCAAGCTTACATATATGATCAGAAGGCAAACGCACTAACCACAGAGCCACTCTGGCTTATATATTATGTACATTGTAATTATGCTCATGATGTATAAGACAGCATGCATGAGCATTAACCCTTTGAACACTGCAGACCATAATGGACTGCTCTAATGCAATTGAAAAGAGCATACCATTTTGATACTTAGGGGTGAAAGGGTTAAATTCACCTGCCTGCTCAATTTATAGTTTGAAGAACACACGCCTTTTGTTATTTAAGACCTTCCTTGTACAATTCAGCTGACATGATTTAATTCCCAATATATCCTTTTGAACTGACATGATCTCTGACATGATACTATTTGATATTCTGTAATTTTTACATGATTATGATGCTAATGATATGTATTATAAGCCTATCAATCAAGACAGCTTATGCTGTATTTGTCATTCTCTTGTAATTGGACAAAAACCCTGTTGTGATAATTCTATTATATAATATGTACATAATATTTAAATTTCAACTCTTTAATAATTTCGTCAGTGCTCCAAAAATGGATGCATAACTGCATTGTTATTTTAAATCTCATTCAAGAGTTGTTTGCTTATTTTGAAACTTCAGCAAGTACTAGTGATGGACTTCTAATTTTGGCCTTTAAGTACATGTACATGCAGGCTCACTCTGTGTCTGATTTTTGCAACATTTTTATGTGCTATCTTAAGTACCAGTACTTTGATGCTTTAAAATAATTGAGGACAAACTACAGTTTAATCTGCCTTAGGGACCCACTGAATTAAAGGAAAACCTAGTCTTATGTGACCTAAATAAGTGGTTCCCTAATTGGCATTCTCCTATATTAATCACCTGAATTAAGGAACCACTTGTCATGTGACCCGTTTTGCTCATTCTCTTCTACTTTCTCTTAAAACTTAGACTGTATGAAAACACATACACGCTTCTTAATGCATCATCTCTGATAAAATGATTAAAATTAATACAAGTTTACATGTACAAACTACAAAGCCAAATAAATACATGTACATGTATCAAAAATACCTTATTCCCACTTTGCATTTTTTTTTTGGTCCCAACTTGTCTTCTGAAATTGATTCCAAAATTGTGAACATTGGCAACAGGATGGCCATGGTGCATGTGCCTACCGTATATATGCTCTGCACTTTGGTCTATTGTTCTCTGACACCATTGTCATCACTGACTGTGACCTCACGAGACCTCAGATTTAAGGGCTGCGGCTGCCGTCGCTTAGTGGTTAGTGTGTTCACCTTCTGATAATGAGGTCCTGGTTTCAAATCCAAGCCAGGGTGCGAATAGCTGCCCTTGTCTTTCAGATGAGACAGTAAATACTGAGGTCGGTCCTTTGTCACAGTAGGTGTCAGAACATTTACACATGTAAGAGACCTCCCTGCAATACAGCTGTAAGTGCCAAGCATAGGCAAAAATATCAATGTAATTTAATGCTAGGATGAGGGATGTGTAACAAAATGCTTTCATAATGAAATCTTGCACTAATGTTTGAGTTACAATAGCACTGTTCTGTCCTTCAATTTAGGATGGCACGGGGCTTCTTTTTAAAAAGCATCTTTAACCTACTAAGCATGAAGAACATACATGTACATGTACCTGTACCTGTAAATTGCAGCACACAGTAATTTAATTTATTTATAGTATGGTTGCCCCTAGGTATGCATTAAAGGTATTTTATATGTACATATGTAAATTAATCTGTCAGTCACTCTAAATTGGTCAATAATTGGTAAGAAAAATAAGGCAATAAGAGATATAAATAGAACAGGGGGATAGAGCGTTGGATAAGTAGATTGATTGAATAAAACAGCAAGGGTGTACTTCTCTCCAGTGAGTCGTTTTGTGAAATACTATCTAGATACCGGTACATGTACACTGGAACCTACTTATATTGAACTCGGATATATTAAAATCCTACTTACCATTTAATTTGAAATGATTTTCAGTCCCTAGCTAAATTGCATTTTTACTTGTTTAACCCATTTACATGTATTACAAATGTATAAACCCAGTTTATTTGAAAGAAAAAGTCATTCCCCATTCAGTTTCATTATATCCGAGATTGACTTTACAGGTAGTTGCGCTGGGGGGCTGTCATGTCTAAGTAGATCATAGCAGCCGCACTCTACGGTTGGCCTTGCCTGTCTTTCGGATGAGACAGTAAAAATTGAGGTCCCATGTCACAGTATGGTAGGTGATGGCATGTTAAAGAACCCTCCCTGCTCGATGGCCAGCTCTGCCGAGCACAGGCAAAATTTGTAGCCCTTCACCGGCACACGTTGACATCTCACTATGAGTGAAATATTCTTGAGTGGGACGTTAAACAACAATACAATACCATACCAATACCATTTGATAAGCAGGTAGTGAGTTAAGTCATCGTGATGATTCTCTGTTTGAAGTTAACATGTAGAGATTCTTTATCTTTTTGTTAAAGTCAACTTAAGGTTTTTATCGTAAATACAGGTACTGGTAATACATGTTTGTATATGATAGAGATCTCTCTTTGTGGGTGTTTTATTGTGTTTATAGCCTTATTATCTGATATTATGTTGCTAAATGTATATAGGCTTATTCATCCAAATAGAAAATGCATACGTGTACATGTATGTTCAATCCAAAATGAAAATACAACACAGCCTTAAGGGATTAAGGTTACTACATGTATCTCTTGATCCTCAGTTTAGTGTTTTTATATTAGTGTTTTGTGATACATAGAGGGACAACCAGGGACTAGCTTTTAGCATCTGTCTTCTGATCGTGAGGTCCAAGGTTCAAATCCAAGGCAAGCTGTGCTTGCCTGTCCCTGTTTTTCAGATTAGACACAGTAGGTGTCAGCATGTTAAAGAGCCTCCCTCCTGAAAGGTCATAGGTGCCAAGCATGGGCAAAATTTGTTGCCTTTTACCAGAACACGGTGACATATCCATATAAGTGAAAGATTCTTAATTGGGACTTTGAACAACATTACAATACAGTGGTGACATCCCCTTCTGTGACACATGGGCTTTGTTTTTGTTGTTGTTGATGCGTTGTTGTTTAACGTCCCACTCAAGAATATATCACTCATATGGAGACGTCACCATGCGCCGGTGAAGTCCGACAAATTTTGCCTGTGCTCGGCACTGCTGGCCGTAGAGCAGGGAGGGTTCTTTCACGTGCCTACACCTACTGTGACATGGGACCTCGGGTTTTACTGTCTCATCCGAGAGACAGGGACGGCCAACTGCGGAGTGGCGCTGCGGGTATCGAACCCCGGACCCCTCGGCTCGAAGTCGAACATGGCCACGGAAGCCCTGAGCTTTGTTTTTAACAGCCTCGTATGAAGCACAGGAAAATCATCTGTGTCTGTTTGGTTGTATTGTTGTTTAACATCCCATCAAGAATCACTGACTTACATACAGATGCCATTGTATTCTGTGCCAGTGAAGGGCTAGAAATGTATAAACATGGCCTATGGTCGTTTTAAAGCAGTAAGGGTCCTTTAATGTGCCAACATCTACTGTGAGACTGGACCTCAGTTATTACGATCTCACGGGAAGGACAGGAAACCAGTTGAGTCCGCAGCACAGATTCAGACCCACGATCAGAAGGTAAACATGCCAACCACAGAGCCATGATGGCTCCCCAGGGCCACGCCCATCTCACTGATGTCGGGCGGAATCATATTTACAGTGAAACTTGTGCATACATGTAATCAATCAATATAATGGCCTCCTTAGGCACACATGACCACAGGGCCTGCCAGTAGAAGTTTGAATCTATCAGGTTCATCAAACTTTTACAAGAGGAATAAAATAGTCAATTTTATA
>JACSZP010026513.1:0-15460 GCA_016161895.1 Pinna nobilis
TCATTATCATTATTATTTTAATTAATATTATTATTATTATTATTATTATTATTATTATTATTATTATTATCAATATTATTGCTATTATTATCATTATTATTATTATTATTATTATAATTATTATTATTACTATCAATATTATTATTATTATTATTATTATTATTATTATATAGTATTTATTTATCTTTATTATTACTTTATCACTTATGATTCTGTTGCTACTGATTGCTATTTTGTATGTTTCTTTGGATTGCTTTTTTATATTCTATGTATATCATGTTTCATTAATTATCATTATATAATATACTTGCTAACAACTTACATTTATTCCACGTTATTCCACGTAATTTTCATCAACCCTCCCCAGCTGATAATTACCATGTTCTTATTTCAGAGCGATGACAATTACGTGGTCAGTCGGGTCATATTACAAGTGCGTGTCGTGTGGTCAGTCCATTACGTGGACAATAACAAAACCGGAGTTGCATGATTATGATTGTCCCTTATGTCCGCATTGTATTGTTGACATTTAACTAGGTCCTTTTCCATTTGCAATTTAAAATCTGATGAATTAGGACCTAATCAAAATGGAATCTCTAGGGTACCTGTTTATGATAAGTATGATCACAGGTAATATGATTTTTGCTTTGTTTCCTGTCTCTGTAAATTGTAATGTTCAATATACATGTAATTGTGTTAAAGGCATATGTCTTTATATGCGTGTATGCTTGTCTCTGAATCTTACTTTTTAGATCAATGTGCTCTATGTGACTTTGTGGATACAGTTATGATCATTAAGATAAAGTCGTATGACAGTCGTTGGTTGATTATGTTGTTGCTTCACGTCCCACTGAAGAATTTATCACTTATATGGAGACGTCACCATCTGCCAGTGAAGGGCGACAATTTTGCCCGTTTTCGGCTCCTATGGCCGTATAGCAGGTAGGGTCCTTTCAAGTGCCAACAAATGCTGTGACACAGGACTTCGGTTTTTTTTATTGCATTCGTAATATTCCTGAACTCCTTCAAAGCAGTAACCAATAAGTATCACAAAAGCTTTTAAAGAGGGTACTTATAAATATAGTTACTATCAAGCACTAAGGAAATATCAACTTGCTAAGTAGGCTTGAATAGTCGTCTAACTGGGGAAGATTATGGATTATAGCTATAGCATACTATTGTGATTGTTGATAGATTTTGCTTTATTTGAAAGATAAAATTTATATTCCGACTCATATTTTTTCATCGATAATGTATAAATTTATATATATTTATCAATTAATAAAGTTATCTAATCAATAATACTATTTTTTAATAACCGGGTCACTGAAGGGATTTTTATTCTATTGCATTTGAAACAATCAAATCAAATCAAATCAAACGTTCCCGTTTATCCTAAATTAAACACGATACAATAATGAAGTGAGGAACAGTAATTTTTAATTTGTGCATACTTTTTTTCAGGTGTTGTTGGTGATTTTTGTACATTCTCCTTTGTGGAGAGTTACTACACACTGTCCAATCGGGTGATGTACCGTACTAAGTATGACTTTGTGTACTGCAGTAGTGGATGTTGTGGGTCTTCTAAGGAGCAGTATTGCTGCTCCTCCAACACAGTCCAGCAGCGGTCAGCGTACGTATCTTCATTGTTCTAGACTGTGTATTTACACGTTCCTAAATCTGAAAATGTAACTGTATAGACTTCATAACTTTTATCGTTTTCGTTTGTGAATTACTTTGTTTTCGAAGTACTTTACACATTTATTTTACCTTATCGATTGAGTCTTGGTAAAATATGAGTTGACCAGTTGAGGAATCTTTGGTATAATGCGCTCACCTTAGGGTTAGACGGTCGCGTGATCAAAGGAGAATGCCTTCAGCAAGTCACACAGATTCCAGAGAGTATTTTACATTGTATACCAAAAATAAGAAAATATAAAATTCTATAAGTTACTAAATCTTAAAATGCAAAGTCATCTGACGTCGTACTGAGCATCAAGCTGTAACAGAAGCCAATGAAAAGCTACTATCAAGTGAATAAGACAACATATTAAGAAATTTGAATTAATCTCATTTTTCTGAATATTTATCAGGTCGACGGGAGAAATCATTGGACTCACTGTAGGAGGTCTTGCAGCATTCGTCGTTCTTCTGTTGTTATGTATATTGTGCTGTTTTATAACTAAGAAATCTAAGCCGAGATCACAAGTCGCAGGACATGGACGGATCGGTCATTATGTTCCAGCAGGTATAACAATAATTCTTTTTATTCAAATACTACTGTTACCATATATAGACCACGCACTCGTTAACTTCTATCTATTCTTATCCTATAGATTTTGGAAAGACAAACCAAACGATATAAATTCATTTGCAGATAAAATATATCAGACTTGATATATTTAAATCCACCTTAGATTGAAATGATTTTGTTTCTCAGATGAATAACTGTTGATTACTATTTTAACCCAGTTATTTTAAAACCCTGTTTATTTGAGAATAAATTCATCCTCCTTCGGAATCAATATATCCGGGGTTATATATAAATTTATTCATATAAGCATATTTTTCTCTTTAGGTTCAAATATGTGGGCAACACAAACTAGAGGTCCAGTTAACATAGCAACATTTGAATCACATCAAAACGAGTTTTTATATCCCGTTGAAAGTTTAAATGGGATATATAATCCGACTCATGCCTTCAATCCATTTGAATTCCCACCATCTTATGACGAGGCAACATCTTCGTCGTTTGGAAAACAGGAAACGGAAACAGACTGCAATGGCGCAACTGCACTTCCTTCTTACAGTCAATCAGTTGAAGGAGCAGAGGCAAGGGCGTCGTTAGTAATGGTGGGGGCAGCTGCAACAAGTTCTCCTACTACACCGGCTGCTGTTTCAGAACTTCAATGCAACGATTCAGTTAGGAGACGGAGTGTTACAACAGAAATAAGTGAGGATAGATCCTTAAGAATGCCTGATAATATGGCAGACCAAATAAGCTATAGTCGTTCCCGTATAACAGATAGTGCTTTAACGGAGGTGCGTTTCAACAGGCCACCAAAGACATCCGAAATTGTAACTGATATACAGGAAAGTAGTTCCACACTTTCGCCAGACGAAGTTCACGATTCCGGAAATTATGGTATTGATGAGAGTGATTCGAGTCTAGTCTTTCGTTCAACTAGTGTCTGATCTGTATTAAGTAAGCAAGACCATAGCTTTGTCAAATGAAGCAGGTCTTACTGAATAAGTTTGAGAGAATCTATACAATCAACTCTCATTACATAATACCACTGCAAAATTAATACAAAATGGTATATTGCAAACAAATTTGTATCAGTTTTTATTTGATTAATGTGACAAAATATTTGCATACCTGCTCAATCAGTGATTTTGACAACAGATTAGCATTTCACTACCAAAAACAAGACTTTGTGCTGTAACAAGACTCCGACTACAGCGTCAGAGCCGTCAAGAACGTCAATGACATCCTGGTTATTATATCCACAAATAGAGATACATTACCTATAGATATGCGGATTTTGGTATCCAATAGTTTACATAAGGTCCTATATGTGCTTCATATGTTCTCTTTATTTCAATGTCATAAGAGATAACTATATGATTGCAAAGCCGGTTGAACAGCAAAGACACAAACTGTGCTTATTGCCATTTTATGAGATAAAAATTAAACCCCAGTATCAAAAAACCGTATTTTTAAAGATATTTGTATGAATGTATGTGTGTATGAATGTATGTGTGTATGAATGTATGTGTGTATGATTACATGTATGTATGTATGTATGTATGTATGTATGTATGTATGTATGTATGTATGTATGTATGTATCATCAATCTAAAAATACACAATACATGTATTACGGTATTAATGTATGCCATATGTGACATTAAGTGTGTATAATCCATCAGAATCTTCAATCGACTAAAGATAGCATCAACCTTCACATATTTCATATCCATTTCCAGTTTGTTTTATACCAAGTGATGCTTCCATCATGTCAAACGCCCATCGATTCATCATTAAATTGCATTAAATGCGTAATTTTGCAATTATGCACTCCTTTCAAAACACATTTGCAACCAAAATTGTCTCGATTTGTAAGTCAAACGTTTCATCATTCAACAAAAATTGAATATTTTTTGTCTTTTATTGTTAATGCTTATACTTAAATGTGCGAAATTCAGTGCAATTTCTATGACATCAGAATTTTTAACCTTCGTTCCAAATTTACATGTTATAAAATCGTATCTTAACTACACAGTTTAACTTCCATTTTCTATGATATTAGGAGTGTCAGGGGTTTTGTAAAAATCTATTCATATGTTGTGTGTGTATATGTCTGTATATGTATGCATGTTTGATTTTCAATATCTGGGCATAGTTAACATGCGTAAAAAGTAAATGTTCAGAATATTCAATAAAATTATGTCAATTTATTATAAATAAAGACGTCGACCAAATAACCATTGTTGTGATCATTTTTATGTTTAGCAAATATTTCATCATTTGAACTCGTAGGGTCTCCTTGATTTATTTGCTACGGGTGTGACATGCCCATAGGGGATGCTGACTCCTGCCGGACACCTGGTCCCATCCCGTTAGGGATTTGCGATTGTTACCCACGTTGAGACCTTCATTATCACACACTTGTCATGTTTTAGTACTTAGATTTTCAAATATACGCCGGTACTTCTTCAGTTTTACTTGTTTTTCAACAAATCGAATTCCTATGCCTTGTATTTAAATTTTCCATAAAGATCAACAACAAAAAATATTATTATGTTTCGTTTATTATTAAACCTTTTATAAAATAACAATTCTTTGGAAAAGAATAGATTGTTCAAATAGGTATAGTTTACTATGTGCAGATTCACATCAGCCGTAGTTATGATTGCCTACATTTGCGGTACACTTTACTTTTTTCAGATTCCCATCAGTTGTAGTTATGATTGCCTACATTTGCGGTACACGGTTTCGAACCTCCCCTTTGTTCTTTTAAATGGAGTTGTCAGAATCAGTTTCATCTTTGTAATTACAGACGTCTTCTTCACATGTTCGTCTGCTTTTAACTTTTTTGCTATTGTCCTTTGTATAGCATAATTCTTACTCCTTTCTATCACAATTCAATCGTTTCTTGTTGAACAAATGGTTAGACCTGTATCCAAGAGCGTCTAATTGAATTGACAAAGAAATAGCACTTCAATACCAGGTGAATAAATATCGGACGTCACATTTTCACTCTCTCATAAAAGATCTAAATCGTCTGCCTACAAATAAGAAATAGACATTTTTATATTAATCGATTTAGTAAAAATTAGTGTGCGGTGAAGAAAGTATATGAACCTATATTTTTTAACATATTCGCGTGTTTTTATACATCGTCATAATGTTCACTTAGTTTTGCTTTATTAGAGCATACACAATTTAATTTTCATTTTCCGGCAATCGACATTGACGTCTTTAATAGCATTGCAATGTTCAATACCTCAACATTTTCGAAATATCTATAAAACACACGGTAAGCATTTCTACATAATAACCGACAACAAAACCTACAAGACTAGACATTCGAAATATTCAAATTTTACCGCAATTTAGCGGAAAATATTTGACGGTGAGGGAAAGGGATAAGGCACGTTAAGGCAAGAAGTCAAAATTGACGAATCAAGCTGAGAGAAAGATAACTTGAACACGGAAAGTCAAACATAAAAAATTACAGCATCAGAGGGTATAGTATAGGAGCAATGTAAATGCTCGAAACGAATCTGTGATTTCTAGGTGTGAAGGTGGGTGCGCTGCTGCGGAGCTTTTTCTAGCTTCTGGCTAATCTTCCACAAGAAAAAAAGTATTAAGGAACCAAATCGTTAACAGCCAAAACCCAGTCCAGGGACCAGATCGGTAGGACCAGAGTTCGGGATCTTTACTGACTATGCTAAGAATACTTTGACTCTTACCTAATCGTCGTCGGCGCTTTGGTTTATGACACATCAAGTGACCGCCCAAATCTTCACAACAAGTTCCTCCTCTTTTGCACTTTTCACCAATGTGACTGCAGCGTATTTCAGCGTACTGGTCACATTTGACTTTACTTGGAGGTGGGCATCGATGTCGGGCACGCTTCCGGGCACGTCCTAGGTATCGATCGTAGGCAGCTCCTTGGTTAAGACATAACAAAAAGAATAATTAAAATACTCCAGATTGTAAAGTCTCTGACTTGAACACACTCAGATATCATTTATTTGCAGCTTTGTTCAGATATCAACATATCAAAAGTTTTAATTAACATTTCCTGAATTACTCTTACAGCAGCAAAACTTATGTTATATCCCCCATTAATGTTTAAAATTATTGTTATAAATACCAAGCACCAACACTACATTATCTGATGACCAATTATTAAGCACTTTCGTAACACAAAGAATCGTATTGAAAATCTCTGACTAAAAAATGGACGTAATCGAAAATCAAAAGTATTTATAGATGGAACCCTATTTATTCAAGTATATTTTTAAATAGGTCAGAACACGGTATAATACATGAAAAAGAAAATAGGAAAGTAATTATCATTTAGAGTGAAATTAATGTAAATATATATTAAGAAACCAGGAAGGAGCCTTTGATCGCATTGAATATTTTTAAATAAATTTAAAAGGAAATGAAAAGTGGAATCGGACGAGACTGGTTGTAAGAAAGCAGACAAAGTGATGGTATAGATAAAAACTGCTTTGGTATAAGTCATGAGATGAACGTAAACTTACTCGACGCTACAAGCTCCAAAGTCAGAATTACTAATATCGCCACTAGTAATAATCTCATATCGAATACCTGCAATAATAGATACAATGATTTGTTTAATGAAAATGAAAATTTAGATAGATACATGTAATACCGATATTTCATAGAGTATGGGGGAAGACATTTTACTTTTACCTCTATCACTGCTCAAACATACCAACAAGTAAATAAAATACGAAAGTTGAAGTACCGAGGGATAAATAATTAGATATAACAAAACAATTCGAGTCTAGATACATATACAAAGTATATGATATTCTGTATTTACCAACTAAAATCTTATTTGAATGGAGCCTTGAATTAATCTAGCGCGTTATAGACTTCAATACAGATGGATTTTCTCTAAATAAATGTAAAGAACAAACGCATACTAAAGTTAAAAGTGTAAATTTCATTTTGTAACTTACCTACAAAGCACCTGTGTGGAACTGATTACTGACACAAAGTCAATTTCATTTTATATTAAATACAATAAATGACGTAACAAAAGTTGACAGGAGAAAACTATCAATCATACTACTACGATTAGGCGACCTTTGTTTTCTCTTTTATATCATATTCATGTAATTTGAATTTTCAGTCTCGGGAACGTGAAAGTCATTAATTCAAATTTTATTCACTGTACGTTTTGTTATGACGTTAGTACTTTCCCTGTGGATCTATCGGTATACGACACACCGATATGATGAATGCGAATACTGAATCGTCCAATCAATTCAATCTGTCAAATATTTTCCATTTATTTTCTTTATAATACATTATGAACTTATTATACAATGAAGCAAAAAATCTGTGGTGATGTATAAAAACATTCAGTTAAACACCTTCACATGACAAAATACATCAATTCTGTGGCCCCATGTAAGAAGCTGATAACCCATATTTATGTCAAACAGAGAATATGAGGTTTAAATACAAGTACGATATGTAGGGGTCTAATATTGCCTGTATTTTCATAGCCAATCAGATTATTGGAACCATATTTCTACAGAAGATGTAGATTGTAATGACACATGGTATAACTATATTTCACTTTTGATGGTAAGATGGGTTATCATGTTTATGCATCGGGCCAAAGAATTTTACAATGAGGTATATTAATAAAAAAAAATTATATAAAAATATAAAAAAAAATATTATAAAACTTTTATTATAATTCTGCTTTTTTATTTTACTTATTGGGATTAGTAATAGGCATCGAGAATAGATGGATGTCTTTATCATACTATTATATCAAAACGTCATGAAATCACAAACTTAAGTTATCATTCTATTCATTAAAAATTGCTTTACATTTTGTGTATGTACAATGTATGTAGTTCAATGAAAAAAAGAAATGGACAGAAAAGAAATTATGCTCAAAAGCGCTAGAATTTCCATATTTTTTCTTCTAAATATACTCTTCATTTTTACATCTATATACATAAAAGATTTCTCATACTTCCTTTTAGCTACATAGATCAAATTGTTACAAATACCTTAAGAAAAAGCTGGAAATGAAAAAGAGAGGAAGGGCTTCTTGAACCCCATAACATACATGCCTGTCAGCATCCATCAAATATTTCGGTTGACAATGCCGACATCGAGGATTCGAAACGCTGGTGGCACGACGCTTCGTTTTGTAGAGCAGGAATATCGGCCAAAGCATCTGAACTCACTCCTGATTTCAGTGGGATTTGTGCTACTCTATTCTTACCGTGTTCGCTTATGTGCTGTTGTAGTGATTACTTTGTGTAGTATTGTTTCCTTTTGTTTTGGTCGTAATGTAGTCTGTCAATTTAGCTTTGAATATCCTATCGGTATTTTCGAATTTCTTTCTTTTGTGTGTGTGTGTGTGTGTACATTCGTTAGCATAGAAACAAAGCATTTAAAACATACTAGCTACAAGTAGCCAGTACAATCAAATGTTAGTCTTGTTACTTCCGTCTCTATAAATCACCAAACAGGAAAACCTTGTGACTATTTTAATGTCAAAACTCGGTATTTACAAGTTAATAACAAAAAAGTATGTGTAAATTCTTAAATTCAACTTAACATTCAAAATCTTGCGATAGAACATGCTGACAGCAGTCGTATTAAACATTTTTACAATCTTTTTTCATGGACGTGTAAACTTAATAATGTCTACAATTTTTATACATTTATTAATTGATTATTTAGTCAGCCAACAAGTATAATCCTTAGTGGAAATAAAGAAAATATATAAGGGAAAATTAAATATTAACTTTAGTGCAAAACATGTTTGGAAGCATGTTAGCAAAGACTAATTTAACAAAGCAGCACCCGTATTTTTTTTTCATTTATTTTCATATGAAGGTCTTTAAAAGGTGATATGCAAATTGAGATACATTACTTGATGGTTTCATAACTAAATAATGTGATGTAAGATATGCAATGAAATTAGAAAAGATCCAATAGATCATGCTAAATCTCTTTAACACACATATTTAACTGACTTAAATCAATGAGATATTTCGTATAGAAATAATAATGGTATTCCTGTTTTTGATTTCAAGGGGTCCCTGCTTTGCTTTCGTCATCATTGAATCCAATTTTCTTTCTTTTCTTAATCTATGATGTATGTACATATGAACATGCAGAAGCATGCATCTCTCTCTCTCTCTCTCTCTCTCTCTCTCTCTCTCTCTCTCTCTCTCATTGTACTGACAAAACACTACTTCATTGTAGGTGGCAGGTAATTTTTTACCTGTGATACAAATTCACGTATTTCATTCATTTTAAGCATTAATATATAGTTTGTTCTGTTTTTTATGCTGTGAATTTAAACTGTTATAGGCATTTGATTAAAAGTCATGTAGTTATTTTCTGAATATTGCAACAAAATTATATGTGACATGGTACAAAACTATGTATTATGATACAATACTCTATATTAATAGGGTCTTGATAAAATGATATATAAGTATTTAGTAACACTAGGAAAGATTTTAACTGTAAAAAAGTTACTTAAGGAAATGATTGACAAAATATACTCAACAGAGCTTGCAAACGGAATACCACCTTAAAAAGAATTCAGTAAGATTAAGAAATAAGACATGAATCAACCTTTGATTTTCAACCCTATGATAACACAAGGCAACTTTAAGTCATCAATATTCTTACAAAACTCGTGATCCCGCAGAAGGACGCTTTTCAATCCATAGGTCCAAGATTCGAATTACAGACAGAGCATGGCTCTTTATTTTTCTGTCCTTTTAATGAGACTGTAAAAATAACCCGAGGTCAGCATTCAAGGTCTATTTTTGAAATACAACGAACATAATTAAAGTCTTATCAGCATAACAGGAAATCGAATATACATAAATTGACTTAACATATTTCTTAAAATAGAGATCGACCAATCAGCATCAATGTGGTTTCCAGAAATACAACTCAAACAGCCACAGGTAGACCATAGATAAACATATATATAATGTATTCAATAAAGAGAGGAGAAGTTATGATAAAGTGGTACATGTGGGTAAGCAAATGATGTGCGTATGCAGGCGAGTTGTTTCATATCTTTTTGCTATTATAGAAAATTTTATCACAAAATTTAGCGGTACAGGACTACTTTTTGTTGGTTGTAGAGATGTTTAACGTTACACTCTATAATTTCACCTATATGGAGACATCATAAAGTTTGCTGAAGTGCTACAAATTTTGTCCATGCTCGGCACTTATGGCAATTGAACATGGTTCTTGAACGTGTCGGTACCTACTCTGACAAGGGACCGGTCTTTAAAGTCTCTTCAAAAAGACAGAGAAAACCAACTGTTGCGCGGTAAGGTTTCGAATCAACGACCTCGCGTTCAGACGGCGAACATGATAACCATTAAGCCGCGGCGGCCCTCGAGAATCTCTGTACGTGCAAAGTAAAATGTGAATAGACGTACTTGATGTCCTTTTAACGGACTTAGCTCTTGAAATGATTTCCCAAAAGAACTGAAATGAAATAGCTGATTTTATTCGGTCATCTTTATCTGTAGTTGGTGGTATACATACATTGTTGTCTAACATCCCGGTCAAAAACTTTTTCTTCATATGTAGATTATATACAAATGCTGAGGAAAGGCTCCAAACTTTGACCGAGATTAACTGTAACAATGAATTACTGTATACAGGGTTATTTTCGCCCCGTGTTTTTACGCCCTAATGCGATTGCAAACAGTTTCGCCCCGTTTTAGATTCACAAATTTTCGTCACAATTCTATTTAATGAATAAACCATTTCGATTTCGCCCAGTTTTGAATTTGCCCACTAACCATGGGGCCAAAGGGGCGAAAATAAAACGAGGGCGAAAATTTCCCTGTATACAGTACTTTTTTAACGCCACAACCGAATACCCTCACTCTAAAATCCCAGCCGCCCCGAGATTCGATCCCTCGACTTTCTAGTCTAAAGTCGAACATCCTGTCGCAAGGCCTTTAACGGGCGTCCATCCTTATCAAAAATAGTACAAATTGATAAAATAAGACTTAACACGAAAAATAAGTTTATGTAAATTTATTTTCAGCAAAGATCATAACGTTGAATCATGTAAGTAATATATTAAAGGTATTTATACATTTTTCAATCTATCACAGAATATTTAATTGTCGATCAAGAGAGCAGTAGGAAGACTTAATCCTAGGGGGATATAAAACTTCACTGATATGGTAAGGATCTAGCTTTAAGTAAAGTACTGAGTGAAATACGATTTCACAATGAAATAACCTCTGTCGGCAAAAAACTTGTTGCAAACAAAAATACCCCCAAAAAACAATTCAGAAAATTGTTTTCAACTCATGCCAAATCTTGTTATAAACACTGTTTAATAAGCATGAATGATCTTTTGGTCTGTGTAATTTTTTTTTATAAGTATTCAAGTTCCTAAGTTTTTTTTAGCTATGACTGATAGACATCGCAGGTCTTTGGGAAGGGCTTTAAATAAAATCATACTTTATAAGCATTACAGTATTCAGATTTGTGCTTATTTTATTTAATACATATTTCGACTGTTTCAGTCGGTCTTTACAAACATCGTAGAAAATAAGGACCGTTTAGGTCACGCTGTACAAGCATCACAATTCATGGGTATGCCTGCTAAATAATTATAAAATTATATCATATTCATATAACAGTGACTTTTATGCACAAATTACAGACACAGTAAACGTTCCAGTTGTGAAAAGTTAGTATTGATAAGAAATATATAATGGTATTGCTTTCAACGTTAGTGAATACTTAGTCAAATAAATATGTTGGTTGTGTCCAGTGTGAACATGAGACAAGTCATGGTCATAGGTCCAGCCTGTTTTTCTGTCGTTCAGATCACAATATAAAACCAAGATTCCGAGGCAAAGATAAGCCTTGGCGCGCCAAACATTTCTGACTGCTTAGGGCAATAGCCTTAGGAAAAGTCAACACATGTGAAAAAATGCATCGAATTGAAAAAAAATTCTCTAATGACCTTTATAAAATTATTGTCTTCGTAGTCAAGCGATGCGATCATGTTGCAAGTAAAATATCAATGCTGCTGAAATATTCTGTGAATGAAAGTTTCCATTGACAAGCACCAAAATATCTTTCAAAAACTTGAAGTTAACGACAAAAACACCATCTGAATTACTACAGAGTTCTGTTCATTATAGCAATGTAGTTGATTTAATTTGCAACAAATGAGCAACACATTAAATAAAATAAGAATATTCAAATACAATATCATAAAAATGTAAATTTAAATAAAGCTGTAATTAGATAGAATTAAGGATATAAAACGTACAAGAATTAATTACTCAAATTAATTAAATTATGTACAATTCTCAGAATTGCTAGAGCCTATTTTACACTTGAATTTGTCTTTTATTGAAAGTAGTGCAATTCAAAGACAATCACGCATGCAAACACGCACTCACGCATATGGACACAAAGGCACGCAACACAAACACACATAAACGCCTCCACATATATGTATGTAGTAAATTAATCCATCTATCATTTGCATTTTGAGAGATTATCTTTTGGCATATACATGTATCTAACTTTTTCTGGTTTATACTACTAACCGATAACATGATCTTCACAAATTATTTATTTTACATGACATTCCTATATCACAGACAAATGAAAGTCGACCTTCAACAAATTATAAACACAAACATATGATATCTGCACTGAACTCGGCACCATAGAAATAAGAATTTTCTTAAGTCTGACAATGGTCTCAACTTCAGCATCTCAGTTAATCATTATTCAGTATTTGCTAGTGTTGAGAGAATTCTCAGACCTAAGTAAATTCATACGTTTTATGGTTGAACACTATGATAGAATTCTTTTTCAATCGATTCTCTCTTGCACACCTATCAAATTATGAATTTTTCAGTCAGTAATCACTTGGAAGGAAATTGAAACTATCAATTTGATAAACTAGGTCACGTGTTTTCACTGGACTTAGATGTCGTGCCATTTTCTTCTGGACTATTAATGTCATTATCCTCAGTTATCTCATCTATGAGTGTTGACTGGTCATCTAGTATGGTCGTTAGTTTTTTATCCTCGCCAAAGTTCCCTCCTGAGGCTGATTTATTAAAACTCTTTAGTGGTTTTGTCAAGGAACTGTCACCTCCCTCTCCTAATGACACTGTGCTCTCGCGACCACCAATATTTGAAAACGCATTCATTTCCATATAAGTCCTATCTCGTCGCGTCTGAAAACAGAAAAAAAAGAAAATAGGTAAAATTACCATTGCGCAACCTTGCAAAATCCCAGAGGTTATGAAATTATACAAACTGAAAATTCATAAGAAAAAAATCACATTACTTATTCAATAGATTTAGATAACTGGAACAATAATGGATTTTGTCTATTTTATCTAATAATGACGTAGGCTAACGTATTTATGTTGTCGTCGTTATTGTTGTTGTTTTATTGCTGTTATGTCAACAGCGGGAACAACAAGTCATATCGAATGTTTCTCAGCCATATACTTTGTATGTAAACTCTAAACTTCATGTACAATTATATCATAAGAGCCTGCCAACAATAATATACAAACGTTTTTAGTCATAGAGACATGCAAAAACTTATTGGACATACCAGTCGTTGTCATATGAATACAGAAAATCAGGAAAATGGTGAGATATATACGATATAAGATGAGAAAACAAGACTGAAAAGAATTTATAAGTTCTGTTTTGTGGAATATGTATGGATTGCTGTTTGTGTTATTGTCTCTTTTTATTTTGGCCATGGTTTTCTCTGTTTTTCGATTTTTGAATTATGATTGTCCCCTTTGTGTCGTCACCTATCACCTTTTTTTAACACATACAACAAGAAGATATACGGTATATAACTAGACTATTCCGGAAAATATATTATTAAATACATCCTTATAACTCAGGATTAACATTGTCTCCACAATGGACCAAAGAAACAGTTTGGTTTTATTTGAGTGGCAAGACAGGAGAAAAATTTAGGTGAGTGAAATAGCCCACCCACCCCAACGGCATATTGAGGTCGAAGAACACCCCTTGAACTGAAGATTTATATTCTGCATGCTAATAGGATGTACTTAATGACAGTCAATAACATCACATACGCCAACATGCAGAGATAAATTGAGAGATATTTGGATATTTTGGACTTACTGCTATACAGTTTACAGAAAAAATGTCGGGAGGAAATTCGCAAACTTCTTTTAATACCTGGAAGGGAATGTTCATTGTCAATATACAACGATAGACTTGTATCATGGACTTGTTGCTAATATATGATAGATAAAGATCACTTGACAAATTGTGGACAAGGTCATTTGGAACAAAAACTCGCGCCATTGTTCCACGCTTTAAAAAGGAAAGTCACAGGTTACATTTTAGTGATAAAAATAACCTTGGTATTACTTACGCCTCTATTACAAAACAAAATATATTGCTTATCGTATCGCAAAATGTGTATTATCCGTGTCGAACAATATATAAATTAAGTCACAGCAGACCTCACCAAATATTTTATTCATTTTCTTTTTTTTTATCTTTTTGTTCTCCATACTCGGGTCGTATAATGTAAGAATAAAAGTAAATACAAACAAGGGGAAATAACCACTACAACTAACTATGACCTAACATAGCCATTTGGAAACTTAGATGAAAAATATTTTTGATCTCATTTATTCATTGTGAAAAAAAGATCATGGATTATCATTTAAAATCGAAACAGTGCAAATATCGAAAACGGGTCAAACTGAATGAACTTAAAAATAAATTGTCAATTAAACTCGTAATTTAATAAAATAAGAAATATCCATTAGAAAACGATAAGTTATGACTAAATTGTCACAACAAATAAATAAACTTTCGTGAAATTTTACTGAAGTATTTTTAAACAAGAGGCCCAATGGGCCTATAACGCTCACCTGAGTAATACCAGCATAAACATTAAAGACATTAGCTGAAAAGTCACAAATGCATTCAGTTTTTTTTCATTCTATGCAGCCCTTCTAAAGAAGAAGTTACTCAAAGGAGGGGACCCTTCTGGACCTATTTCACCCCTCCCCTTTTCCATCCCTGGGTGGATCCAACCCAAAAACAACATGTGAAGGTGACTATGAGTACTTCAATCCTGCCAATTTTCATCAAAATCTCTGCGGTAGTTTAGAAAAA
>JACSZP010026519.1:0-11580 GCA_016161895.1 Pinna nobilis
CTTTAGCGAGCGTTTTTAGATTTTGAAAATGAACTAACGAGAGTAGGATAAACATGATAATCAATCCAAATGAGTTGTGTAATTTGTTTCTACCATAACACTAGATTATTTTGCAAATCAAAGTATTGAAAACGTCAAAAATAAGTTTTCTTCAATCCCAGCCAAAAGGTAAGACCAGTCAATGTATCGTGAGGTCAAATATAATGACGTCAATTGATGGCGCCTTAATTGAATTTCCTGACGTATCAGCCAATCAAAACGCTCTGAAGACGTTAACCACGTGTGTTTTATCGATATATTTAATCAACTGAAGCCTCGATTTTACAGCCGTTTTATAATGGTTTACTACGCGTGTTATGGTAGAAAGAGCGGTCTAACAACCAGTATGTAACACGTTAGACAGTATTAGCCAAATTGCATGTCGTATCGGCAAATCTGATAGAGAAATAAACTTGAATTACAATTAATAATATGTCATTATATATCTCGTTTTTTCTCCGTAGAAGTCTGCCCAACAATCTTATAGATCATCTTCGAAGTCAAGTTTTCGTAGGATCGCCAAACCTGATGAATTTGTAAGTAAGAGAATCGTTTAATATGTAGACTTCTTAAATGACGTAGTGGTCAATACTTCCTGAAAAGAACTAAAATCATCATTCCAAAATCTTATTCCAAAGGGAGGGGGGGGGGGGGGGGGNNGGGGGCAGGCTCACGATAATACTATCATTTTTACTATCAGAATTTTTACTTGCAAAAAGAATGAGAGAGAGACGAACAAAAATGGCAATCATGGATGAAATACATGTTTTAACAACAAAATGCTCCCTCTGCGTGGGGTAACATATTATGGCAAAATCATGCTCATTTTCCTAATTTGCATTGCGGCCATATTTGATGCCTCAGGCATCAATTTCTTACTAAAGGGTACTATGGGGAGCTGATACTAAATCGAAAATTCTCGTCATTCCGTACAATTCTTTAAATTTGTCTGCTTAAAAGTCTAACGATTCGAAGATGTTTGACCAATTTTGAATAAAATTAACGAAATTTATTTCTGTCATTTTTGAGTTGAAAATTCGACGCGGTTAAACCCATTCACTCAATGTTAATGAAGTCCAAAAATCTTAATTTGCCCCAACTTTGACACTGCCAATCAACCGGAAATCTTAAAAACTGCGAATTTGTCCGGTTCCATTCGGGCAGTTTGAGAAACCAACTTTCTGACAGACCCATGTTGATGATAATAGAAGGAAATTTCTACCATAACAATCGTAGTTTAACAATTATAAGACGGTTGTATAATCGAGGCTGCAATTGATTAAATATAACGATTAACCACACGTGATTAACGTCTCCCGAGCGTTTTGATTGGCTGATACGTCAGGAAATTAAAATATGACTCCTCAATTGACGTCATTATATCTGACCTCAGAATACATTGAGTGGACTTACATTATGGCTGGAATTAAAGAAAAAATCTTTTTTACGTTTTCAATAATTTGATTTGCAAAATAATCTAGTGTTATGGTAGAAACAAATAACACAACTCATTTGGATAGATTATCATGTTTATCCTTCTCTCGTTAGTTAATTTTCAAAGTCTCAAAACGCTCGCTAAAGCTCGCGCTTTGAAACTTTGAAAATTAACTAACTCGAGTTGGATAAACATGATAATCATTCCCAACTTGTTGTGTAATCTCTATTTAGTGGTGTCATTTTTTAGTTTATCGATATAAAATCGATATAATTATGCCTATGGTGGTAGAGGCCCTTTGTCGGTCAAATGACAAATGTAGACATCTGACGTAACTGTTACGTCATTTAAATAAACTTGCATACACGAATAAATTGAACGCTATTTTGCCATATGAAAAAGTCTTGATTGATCACGTGATTATAAGATAAATATACATGTATTTTACAGGGATCTAAAAAACAATGAAATAGAATCCATAGAATACGATGTGTTTAAAGGACTGAGGGAACTATTAGTACTGTAAGTAAACGTATATTTATCTGTTGAGAAATTTTTGTAATTTACGGAAAATGTTTTGAATTTATCGACGTCACGATGCATTTTAATGCTTGCCGGGAATACGAGAGTTTTGAGATTGTAGCTCATTTGTTCTTGGAGACGCAATTAGACATTGCATATTAAAGATGGTGGGACTGTTTTCCAAAGTAAGCAAAGGGTGCATCAGTACCAAAACCATATAACATTTATTTTGAGGCGGAAAAGAATGAAAGTCGATGTTTTTTTTAGATGTAGATACCAAGGGATATTCTTTTGATAATATCTAAATGAGGTATATCTCGAAAACAATACTAATATACAAGTATACGCGTTGTTTGATAATAGCCCCACCTTCCTGCACACTTTGCTAGCTAATCGTGTCTCCACGCTGAAGAGTTATACAAAGGTAGAGTATCTCAAAACCGCCGTATTGACCGAGAAGGCAAATAATGTGACGCCATCACATTTTAAATTTTAAAGTATAAATCGAATGGTCAATAATTATTCTTCATTATTACAGTAATGTCCCTTCGTAACTGGTAACAGTATTTAGCTTTTCCTCATCTTTATTTCTTTCAGAAATCTCAACAGCAACAGGATATCAAGGCTACCTCCAGACATATTCTCAGATCTGACAAGTTTACAGGAATTGTAAGTAGGCTATGTTCTACTGCTGATGTTTATGTACGCTATCTTCAGTAAAAATACAAATATCGTCGGGAAACCTCACAGAAATTTATTGAAATTTATTTACTTCCAAATTTGCAAAGGCACCCGACTGGTCGACCAACCACAAATTTTCCTTTTTTTTCCAACCTTATTTTTCAGTTTTTAACATTAAATAGACTAGCATTATGAAACGATGTGGTATATCATCCGCTCAAGCACGTTACGCCCTTATACATTTTGAAGCAGTCCATGAAATTAAGAAATTCATATTACATGTAATACATAAACAAACATACACAGTGAAAAAGTGGGAGGTAAGCGTGTTCAATTTCGAATCGAAAGGTCCGGGGTTCGAATCTGCGCAGCACCACTCCGCGATTTGCCGTCCCTGTCTTTCGGATGAGACAGTAAAACTCGAGCTCCCGTGTCACAGTAGGTGATGGCTTGTACAAAAACCCTCCCTGCTCTACGGCAAGCAGTGCCGAGCATAGGCAAAATTTGTCGCCCCTCACCGGCACACGGTGAAGTCTCCATATGAGTGAAATATTCTTGAGTGGGACGTTAAACAACAATAAAACAAAAGTGAAAAACTTCTCCTAATTAATTCACTTCATCCGCCCATTCTCATTTCCTACACACTACAAATACCTTAACTGAACAATCACAGAACAGTCAGTGTTACGTGTGATACGTCATTACTACACGTGTTCATGACGTATCGCTAAATGGTTAAATATAATTGTTCACGTGACTTCTGTGATAGCCACAAATTCCATTTGGTTGGCACACTTCTGTCTATGCGCCGGTACATTGAACCCAGTAAAAAAACACAATTTAAACGAATACGACTGTTTTACCTGGAAATCTTTTTTTTTTTTTTTGCTGTCAGACATTAAAACGCCGTGCCGTAAATGAAAATTGTAAAATCTGACCGAAATGCGCCCCGAGCAAAAACTTTCCCATATAAATCGGTGCTAAAATTCTGGAGATTTAATCGGTGTTGTTACTACATGTCAGTAGGCGGGATGCATAACTGATAATGCATCTTTTACTCTTTCGTAACGCATGTTATATTAAAATTGAGTAACACATTGGGAAACGGGTTGAGAATATTGAAGAAATTAGAGCTTATGTAAAAGATCTAGCGTGACTTTTTCCTTATCCAAAACTTATAAAGTTCTTATGTGGTCGTCATTGCAAGTCCGACGAGCCCTTGGCTCAGCAGCAAGCCAGTTTCTCAAATGTCTACCATAATCAGCGTACCGTGACACATTTCAAAAATGGATTCAAAGATTGAAATTATGTATTTCACAACGCGGAGAATACTTTGAAAGGATGTAATGTTCATTTCACTATTTGAGTCGAATGCTGTTGGGATATCGTACAACACACAATACATATCACACGAAAGTGAAAAATTCTTGAGTGGGGCCGCCGTGACCTAGTGGTTAGTGTGTTCGACTTTGAATCGAGAGAGGTCCGAGGTTCGAGACAAAGCCACGGTACGGTTGGCCGTCCCTGTCTTTCTGATGATACAGTAAACACCAAGACCACGTGTCTCAGTAGGTGTTGGCACGTTGGCAAGAACCCTCCCTGCTCCATGGTTATAAGTGCCGAGCATAGGTAAAATTTGTCGCCCTTCATCGGAACACGGTGACGTCTTTATTGAAGTAAAAGATTCTTGAGTGGGACGTTAAACAACAATACAACAACATGTACAACTTGAGTTGACCATTAAACACCAATAAGATCAGATAAGAACTGTATTTTTCCTTGACAATCTCCGAGTTGGACACATACATGATAATCACTTGTGAAATTGCTTTCAAAATGCTTTTTTTCTCCCACATTTGGTCGTGAAAGACAATGGTTACCCGTGAAAAGATAACTCTGTCTTTCTTAGAGAAAGACAGCTAGCACACGCTATTTCGTCACCTATAGGAATTCAATGGCTGAACGTTTTACCAAGTTCCGTGTGTGCATACATCAAGTCGCGGAAGTGTGGAGGAAAGATAATCAACCATGAATGTGTTGAGTGGAAAAGGAAATCTTAACCGCCGTGGTAAGAATTAGAAAGTCCAATCCTCTCGGATTGGACAAACAGATTCTTACCACTTGGGTTGATATTTCACTGTCCACTAATCACACCCAAATAAGATTCTATTATTCTTTCCTGTTTCATTTCAGGAGACTGGCCAACAATAACATGACTACAATTGGCAGCAATCTGTTTAAAGGTTTGGAAATGCTAGTTACTTTGTAAGTGTTTATGTTTTCTTCCTCCCCCTTTCTTATTTTTTTCTTTATTATGAGCAATCATTTTCCATTCAAGGTCCTTGATTTTTCGTAGAAGGAATGTCGTGTTGCTGACCAATAGAAAAGCAAAGTTTAATACACTAAAACTAGTATGTGACCTAAATAAGTGGTTAAAAAACTGGTCTTTCTATATAAATAACCCGAATTAAGAGACCACCTGTCATATGTGACCCTTTTAGCTTGCTCCTTCTCTTGGACGGTCCCTTAAAACAGGTTGTACTGTATTGTTCGTTATTCTTTTCTGCTTTTTCTTTTATTCTATTATAATCTTGGCCGCCGTGGCTCAGTGGCTAGGGTTTTCGTCTTCTGATCGGGAGGTTGTGGGTTCGAGTCCGTGCCAGCTGTGATTGGCTGTCCCTGTCTTTCGCACGAGACAGTAAAAAAAAACCGAAGCCCCGTTTACCAGTAGGTGAAAGCACGTCAAAGAACCTCTACTGGTCAATGGCCATAAGTACGGAACATAGGCCAAATTTGTCGGCCTTCACCAGTACACGGTGATGTCTTCATGTTAATGAAATATTCCTGAGTGGGACATTTAACAGTGATACCAACTAACTAACCAGACAACTGTTATTCTTTTTGTCTACCCTTCCGGAGCACCTGAACTCACCCGTTTTTTGGTGGGGTTCGTGTTACTTTATTTTTTGGTTTTACACGTCTTATTGTGTTGATAGCTGTTTCTGTTGTCTCTTTTTTGTTTGGCCATGATTTCGTCTGCCTTTGGATTTTTGAATAATTGATCCCCCTTGGTATCTTCTACAGTAAACTTTTTTATAGGAATTATGAGATCGATCACTATTCGTTACCTTAACCTTTTCATTGAAATTCTCCTAAAGTGATATTTATTCTCTTATATCAAGACAACTATACGGAAACAAAATTCGGGAAAGTGACAACAAAACATTTCAAGGACTTCATGAACTGAGATATCTGTAAGTAAAATTACATTTCACTGCGTGCCTGACTGCATCTGGATCTAGTATTATATATAATACTGTATAACAAGAAATAAATGCGTGTACTTATTTCGCTGATTTTCAAATTAAAATATTTCACTGGTATAAACTTTCATGGTTCACGGTCGATATCACATAAACATAAATATTAACATTTGAGTGTATTAATATTCGCGTTTGAACGTCGACCTCGAAAATAGCAAATATTAATACACAAAGAAAGGTTCTTGTTATACAGTAATCCACTAGATTCTGAGAATACGATTTGCTCCTTCCGAATCATTAATGCTAAGACATTTGGTATCATAATTTCAAAGTATATCAGGCTTCACCTTTTCTTCTGAAATCAGAAAACTCATTTGTGAAAATATAGATTTTGCACAGCCCAATCGAGATTGTAGCTCTTCTGCTCGTGGAGGCGTATTTGGGCGTTGCCTAACGAAAAGGGTGGGACCGTTTTCCAAAGTAAGCAATGGGTATATCAGTATAACAAATTTGTAGCATTTATTTCAGAGTGGAAAAGAACGAAATTCTACCTTTATTAGGTGAAGATGCCAAGTTATATTCGTTTGATACCGTCTTAATGAGGAATATCCGAATCAATACCGATATACACAGATTTCCGCATGGTTAACTACCGAAAACAGTCCCACCTTCTTGTACACTAAGTCGGCTAATCACGTTTTCACAATGAAGAGTTCTACAAACGGAAAGTTTCTCACAACCGACGTATTATGAGCGAGAGCGATATTTTTGTTATTCATCTTTTTTTTTCTTGTAACACAATTTATATCAATTAGGTTTTACAGCTTAAAAAGAGATAATTTCTGTTACCTGAATAGCGTTTGTGAAGGATGAGAAGATAAAGGTAACGGACAGTGATCGATCTCCTATAAGGAATGCAGAAAAAGAGGGGGACAAACATGGACCCCTGGATACGCCAGAGTTTGGATCAGGTGCCCAGATTGACAAGCTTAAATGAATCGTTCGCAGATTCTGGATATCTGATCCTATCCCGTTTCGGAGAAAAGCCATTTATAGTTACCGTGCGGATTTTTTCCTTCTAAATTATTGACAATAATATACAGGATTAATATTTATCCTGGATTTGATATTAGTATTTTCAGGATCTTCAATTTTGCTGTAGTTTACATGGACAGGTGAATGGCTTTTCTGAGTATATACTCAACTCCAGCTAATGCCAAATAATGATTTGTAGAGGAGATGGAGTTGAGAAAGTTCTCAGGCTTAAGTAAATTCTTAAGTTTTATGCTGCCGAATTCAGTTTTGGAAACTCATAATAACCATCAATATCTCTTCTTTATCTTTCAGAGATATCAATGACAACTTGATATCAAGTATACCTCCTAATGTGTTCTCAGAACTGAGTAATTTATATGAATTGTAAGTAATTGCTGCTCTTGAGTGTTTCCGAAAGTGTCTTGGAGTAAAAAATATTAATAATGTTTGAGAAAGTTCATAAATAAATAAGATGCAAATTACATGTTGAAATTATGAGTGATCAACAGCAATGTCATATAACAAGTGGTTGATTGCGCTCTGACTTTTTTGATGAAATTAGGCTTGCATTGCATAAAGAGTCTCTCAGTCGATAAGATAATAAAAAATATTTCTTATGAGAATTTTCTTAAAAAAGGGATTGCTGCTGACAAGGTCGTTACTTAAGAAAGGGATCCTAATGCTTAGAGTGAAGTCATCACTTCGAAAGTTTTACTGTCGACATCATGACCTGGTTGACCTTATTGAAAAGGGAAAGGTAACGGACAATGATCGATCTCATAATTCCTACAAGGAATGCAAAATAAGCAGTTGGGCAAACACGGACCCCTGGATACACCAGAGGTGGGATCAGATGCCTAGGAGGAGTATGCATCTCCTGTTGACCGGCCACACCCGCCGTAAGCCCTATGTCTTGATCCGGTAAACCGAGTAATGCGTTGTTAAGTCAGTGGGTAAAGGACGGTCTTTAAACCGTTATGAAACATGTCAGACAGCAGTCAACCCGATGAAAGTCCGTATCGGCATAACGGATCATTGTACCGACCGTAGAATTTATGAAAAATTAATTTTAACCGAGACTATTGGAACCCCTATAAAATCAACCTGTTTGACAGTAGCCTACTTCGACTTGAAAACTAGTCATACCCTGAACAAGCTGTAGCGTATCTAATCAGCTGAGAGATATAAACTCCACAAGCAGGAGAGGATGGAATATTGCTACATAAATATGGGAAGTTAACGATGATGAATCTGACGTCATCCCGTTTATCATAAAGATGATTTGTCAGTTTACCGTTAAGGTCTATTTTCAGTAAAATATTCAAGTACGAAGCCGACGTAGAATACTTTGTAGTGTCTTTTATCTCGCATTCACTGGGGGTATATCGAATCGACATATGAATGAAAATGTTTGTTGTCAATAGATAAAACGTCGGCGATACATCTAAATGTCGACTTGAAGGCAACTGCAAGAGACTTTTTTCTTCTCACGTAGAGGCTTTTGCCTCATAAGAATACAAAAATAGGTCAGCTAAAAGAGGGGCACAGTTTGTTCCAATGGGAATTCCAACAGACTTTTAGAAGACTCGGTCACCAAAGACTACGAAAATATTGTCAATGAGGAACTCAAGCATCATTTAAACATCAACCTCACAGTACTTGTGCGTAGAGTCAGAGTGGTGTTTAACTAAGAAAGTTTTTGATTGACCGATCACTAGATATGTATATTTCTTTTTGTCATTTTTGTTGAAGAAGCAACTGTCTATTATGCCAAAAGGTCTGGTCTTTAATTTATTGTGCGGGATGGTGGTGTGGAGTGTTGAAAAGGCATGCGTGATTGATGCTGTTTATTTGGGAAAACTGTTGTGACTCTAAATTTCTAATAGTTCATAAGAATATTTTTAAAATCCACATCTGATTCACACCACTTCTGTTATATGATGTGGCACTATAGGTTTGAAATTTCTCCTTCAACGGCGGGTGTGACTGATCAACACCTTATCCAACCCGTGATTTGTCAAACTCTTTTTTTTTGTCTTCCTTACAGGAATTATGAGATCGATCACTGTTCGTTACCTTAACCTTTTCATTGAAACTCTCCTAAAGTGATATTTGTTCTCTTATATCTAGACAACTTTACGGAAACAAAATTCGGGAACTAGACAACGAAACATTTCGAGGACTTCATGAACTGAGATATCTGTAAGTAAAATTACTTTTTACTGCGTGCCTGACTGCATCTGGATCTAGTATTATATTATACTGTATAACAAGAAATAAATGCGTGTACTAACGTTCGCGGATTTTCAAATCGAAACTATTTCACTGGAATAAACTTTCATGGTTCACGGTCGATATCATGTAAACATGAACATATTAATATTTGAGTGAATTAAAAATCGCGGTTGAACGTCAACCGCGAAAATAGCGAATATTAATATACAACAAAAGTTTCTTGTTATACAGTAATCCATTTGTTCCTGAGAATACGATTTGCTCCTTCCGAATCTTTAATGCTATGACATTTGGTATTATAATATTATAATATATCAAAGTATTTCAGGCGTCATCTTTTCTACTGAAATCAGAATGCTGATTTGCCAAAATATAGATTTTGCACAGCCCAGTTTTTATTGCACGAGAAGCAAGACTAGTACGGGAGTTTCGAGATTGAAGCTCTTCTGCTCGTAGAGGCGTTTTTTTGGACGTTGCATAACAAAGAGGGTGGGACCGTTTTCCAAAGTAAGCAATGGGTACATCAGTATTACAAACGTGTAGCATTTATTTCAGGGTGGAAAAGAACGAAATTCCACCTTTATTAGATGTAGATACCAAGGTATATTCTTTTGATAATGTCTTAATGAGATATATCCTAATCAATACTGATATACACAGATGTGTGCAATGTTATCTGACGAGAACAGTCCAACCTTCCTGTACACTTCGTCGTCTAATCGCGTCTTCTCCCTGAAGAGTTCTACAAAGGGAAAGTATCTCAAAACAGACGTATTACGAGCGAGAGCGATATTTGTTATTGTTAAACTAATATTTTGTGTTAGCCATCTTCTTTTCTTGTAACACGATTGATATTAATTAGGTTTTACCGCTGAAAAAGAGATCATCTCTGTTGCCTGGAGCGTTTGTGAAGGATGAAAAATTAAAAATTAACGAACAGTGATCAATTTCATAATTCCTAAAAGGAATGCAAAAATAAGGGGGGGGGGGCAAACGCAAACCCCTGGATGCACCAGAGGTTGGATCAGGTGCCCAGATTGACAAGCTTAAATGAAGAGTTGACAGTTTCCGGATACCTGATCGTATTCCGTTCCGGAGATAAGCCATTTATAATAACCGTGCGGATTTTTTCCCTCGAAATTATTGACAATAATATACAGGGTTAATATTTATCCTGGGTTTGATATTAGTATTTTGAGGATCATCAATATTGCTGTAGTGTCCATGGAAAGACGAATGGCTTTTCTGAGGATTTACTCAACTTCAGCTGATACCAAATGATGATTTGTAGAGGAAATGGAGTTGAGAAAGTTCTCAGGCTTAAGTAAATTCTTAAGTTTTATGCTGCCGAATTCAGTTTGGGAAACTCATAATAACCATCAATATCTCTTCTTTATCTTTCAGAGATATCAATGACAACTTGATATCAAGAATTCCTCCGAATGTGTTCTCAGAACTGAGTAATGTACATGATTTGTAAGTAATTACTGCTCTTGAGTATTTCCGAAAGTGTTTTGGAATAAACAATATCAATAATGTTTGAGACAGTTCATGAACAGTGAGATGCAAAATACATGCTGATGAGTGATCGACAGTAATGGCATATAACAAGTGGATGAATGCGCTCTGACTTTAAATTCTTCAAAATTTGATGAAATCATGGATTCATGGATCATCAAACAAAAAAGAGACAACACAAACAGCTATCAACACAACAAGATGTGTAAAACCGAAAACAAAGTAACACGAACCCCCTACTAAAAACCAGGGGTGGGTTTAGGTGCTCCGGAAGGGTAAGCAACTCCTGCTCCGCGCGCGGCACCCGCCGTGTCATAAGTTTTCGAATACAAGAATGTCACAATCGGTGATGGCCATAAACGAGAAAAGGGGAGGTCGGGACAAGGTATGCGCCAAGGGGGACAAATCTCTCATCTGTTATTTACAGATTTGAAGTTTCTCCTTCATAACTGTCAATACTTTCGTGAAGTTTGAGAATAAGGAACATTTCCTGGATCCAGCAATGTATGTTTGTTTGTAAAGGTTTTTGTGAAGTTTAGGAATCCAGTATAGGTACGGTAACTCGAATTCATTTGTCCCATTGACAGGAATATTAAACATGTTTAAAATTGAAACATGATTTTGAAGAATTTCATCTTTTGAAATGGCAATTGGCGTGTATGTACGATTACCTAATGTGGAACTTATGTCCAGTTCGTAGATAATGCAGTTGTAATAATACGGCTTTCAAACAAAGACAATGTAGTTACCAGCAGTATCAGCTGGAACCAAAACATATTTCTTGTGCAATCTTTTATTTTTTTCAGCTCTACTGGTCATAGACCAGCAGAGCTTATGCGATACCCCGTTGTC
>JACSZP010026522.1:0-14841 GCA_016161895.1 Pinna nobilis
ATAAAGTATGGTAATAGTTTGTGATGATACCATGAGTATGAAGAAGTTATTACTATTTGTATTGAATTTGAATGTTGATAGTAAAAAAGCCATACAATTTAAATCCATGTATTTAAATAAAAATGTATTTAATAATTTTTGCTGTTGTTAACTTCCTCAAGTAATGTACATTGTATCAGATTTAAGTTTTAGATTAAACAGTTTGTAATATTTTTTATATTAAAAAATAGTATAGAAAAGTATCAGATTTGGAACATGTTTTAAATAAAACAGGCCAGGCAATATTTCAGGTACATTTTCCCTATCACACTTTACCCAAGCCATAGATAATTACCTATAGTCCCAAGTTTCACTTCTCCAACTTTGGAAATTTACCTGTACTATATGTATAATTATCAAAGGTTGGATAAATGAGAATGAACCATTTCATCTACAGATGAGTTGAATTTCTCAATAACAGAAATTCAACAGTCTGTAGAGTTCTCTCCCCGCCTCGATTATAGTTATCCCTGGTTACGACAGCAATTTAGATACAAACACTCCGGCGACCTTTCTGCCTATCACTCAACCGCAGTTCACAAGTGCAATCGCCTTCGATCATAAATGCTCATGTTGATTATGATATTCCATTTGCGGATCCAATTTTTTCTGGGGGAGGGGTATCGAACTTGTAGAACGAAAAAAAAAAAAATCAACGCTCTTATAAGAGCATCATTGACCATAGGTCATATACAAATATGATAAATGTATAAACTATTCCAAAAACTCCGGGGGGGGGGGGGGGGGGGGGGNNGGGGGCTCTAGATCGGCGCATTATGTGTATTCATATTGTAGTCAGGTAAATACATTGTCTTTTACAATTTCATGGCCTTTTCGGAGTACTCCAATTTCACTTACTCAAATAGGGGAGATTGGCTAATATTGATGCTAGAACAAAGTCTTATTACAAAATATATGAAGGCCTACATTTGTACTTTGATGCTGAAGCTGGAATTTACTAAGGGAGATAACTGCTGTATATATTTAGCCGCCGATCATTGGTAATTATTTTCAGCGGGGAAAAAATAATCCATATGGAGATAATATACACAGAAAGAATTTAACGGCAAATTAATTGGAATTTATTTTATCTTTTTAATTTTACAAAACAATTGAAAGTGTTTTCCCGACCCTTAGAACTTATGCTGCAAATCGATCGTCAGTCGCCCTAGTAGCTTTGGTTGACCCACCAACAGAATCTTATTAATTGATTCTAGAATGACATTATCCGGCGCCTTTGCTCAAAGGATATTTTACCCAATACACGATAATAGAAAAATTGGTAAATAAATGGTTGAACGAATAAATAAATAAATAAAAAATAAAAAAATAAATAAATAAATAAATAAATAAATGAATGAATGAATGAATGAATGAATGAATGAAGTAAGTGGCAGAGGTAACTAAGACTCTCTGTATCTCTTTTATTTTGGAAAAAGATCGTAAACAGATCCCAGGTTCATTCAGCTTTGATGTCAACAAACTATTGATTTCAGATGACTGAACTGTAAACAAACCATTCGCAGTCGATCGATTAAATCAATACCTCTTAACTTCAGACAAGTCAAATAAAGTAAGACCGGCTATCTAAAGGTGAAATATCAGTAAAAGCCGTCGGACAAAAGGTTGTATTTCTGTGAAGCAAGAAGCAAAATGCCTGTTGAGGTAGTGTTAACCTTTAACGCCTTCATCCGAAGACAGTTGAGTAAGTGCTTACCACTAACGCCTGCTTCTAAAAGTTGCTGGGTTAGTGCTAACCTCTAACGCCTTCATCCGAAGGCAGTTGAGTTTTCGTGCTTACTATTAATGCCTGCTTCTAAAGGTTGTTGAAGTAGTGCTTACCACTAACGCCTGTACCCAAAGCCTGTTGAGTTAGTGCTTACCACTAACGCCTAGATCCGAAGACAGTTGAGTTAGTGCTTACCACTAACGCCTGCATCTAAAGGCTGTTGAGCTAGTATTTACCACTAACGCCTGGATCCGAAGACAGTTGAGTTAGTGCTTACCACTAACGCCTGCATCTAAAGGCTGTTGAGTTAGTGCTTACCACTAACGCCTGGATCCGAAGACAGTTGAGTTAGTACTTACCACTAACGCCTGAATCCGAAGACAGTTGAGTTAGTGCTTACCACTAACGCCTGCATCTAAAGGCTGTTGAGTTAGTATTTACCACTAACGCCTGGATCCGAAGACAGTTGAGTTGGTGCTTACCACTTACGCCTGCTTCTAGAGGTTGTTGAGTTAGTGCTAAGCTTTATCGCATGTACCCGAAGACAGTTGAGTTAGTGCTTACAACTAACGCCTGCTGGCATCAAGCGACTTTTGAGTAAGTGCTTACCACTATCACCCACATCTAAAGACCGTTGTGTTAGCACTCACTATAGACACATGCATCAAAAGACCATTTCGTTGTCTTATCATAGGAGGGGAAGTCCGATTCATGACCGGATGGTCGGGTAGAGCATTGCGCTATACACAATGTAGTCGCCCACCTCTCAGCAATGTATGTTCGAGCCTTGCTGGAAGCTAAGATGTATACCTGAGAAAGTTTGCCAGTTTGCGGAAGGCTGGCAGTATCTTTCCGGGTTCATTTGGAAAAAGATTCTGTCCTCCACCATACAAAGTGGCCATCAGATGCTTGAAAGGTTAGGGTTGGGTGGGTCCCTCCAGGTTAGGGTTGGGTTGGTCCCTCCAGGTTAGGGTTGGGTGGGTCCCTCCCTTCCTTGCTCCATGCAGGAACTCTAAGTGCTCACTGAAGACAACAACTTAAAAGACCTTGAACGATGTATAGTGCCGTTTACATCATGAATGATTTTAATCGCACTGCACTAAAAGAAAAAAGTGTATCAATGAAGTGTAATTCAATTGTTTCGTCTGACTTTAAAATCCGTATTTTATATACACCTAAAAGAGCATTGAAATTTAAAAGTACATTTTATGTGCCAGTTTTATTCCACCAAATGCTTATTATATCTGAGATTAAGAAAACAATGGCGGAAGTATTTCGACTTTGTATTAGCAGCATTGTTTGTCTCAATTCTTACAACGTGAGTAACAATTATGCCTTATGTTGTTTGTGAATTGTCTGTCCATCGTCTAACCTTAATGGTAGCCTGGACCTNNAAAAAAAAAAAAAAAAAAAAAAAAAAAAAAAAAAAAAAAACAATTATGTGAAAAATACGGCAATGTCAACATTTATTCTTTTTTCATTCTGTTTCACATTTCAATCTAATGTGATTATTCTAAACGGCGCGATCATCAAATTACATGCCATTGGCGGATCTAGGAAATACAGCACAACTATATCTATCTATCTATCTATCTATATGGTTGATTATAATGCATTTGAGTAGGCTACAGGCGTCTATCTCATTACTTGATGTTTTAGAGTCATAGGAACGAGATTGAGATAGGAGGGATGCAGAGGTGTAATAATCTGTATGGATGCAGACCACGTGCATCTTAATGAATAATTGCCATCCGATTATTTTTCTCTGATTGAAAACCTATTGAAGAATTCTCTCAGTGAAATGAATGGTGACTGCATCCCGCGCTCCAGCCCCGGTTCCTTCGCCCCTGTCAATTTATCGTTACTTGTTCTTTAGTTCGTAAACGAAATGCTTGCGAATTCACCACTTATTTTTTCTTGTCTACTTAGCTATCCTAACCGACGTTGCCGTTAACCTTTTTAGTTTTTACTTTTGGGGGCCTCCGTGGCCGAGTGGTTAGCGTGTTCGACTTCCAGCCCGTCTCCATATGAGTGAAATATTCTTGAGTGGGACTTTAAACAACAACAAACAAAAACAAAACAGTTTTTACTTTTGTTTTTAATTTTTTAGTAGACCAAATTTCATTATAAAAAATATTTCCAAAAAATAGCCGAATGAATTTGGCCTACTAAAAAGTTTATTTTCCTTCAATATTTTATTAGATTATTTTAGACGATCGATCAATAAAATTGCACCAGTATAGATCTATAGTATATAAACTATAAAAATAATGCAAATGATCACGATTTTTTAAATCTCCCCAATACATAGAGTAGTACATTAGCACTTTGATATGTTGAAATAACCAGTAAAATCGTAACCGCGAATCATTGAAGCGTAGCTATCCCGAACAGGAATATCCGATTTTAAAACTGTGTACCGTGTCTTAGCAACCACGCAAGGCTGATAGCATAACACCGAGTCCGACATGACGTACCCGACACGTAAGACTGACCAAGGTTGGGTATTTAAATATTCACGTTCTGACCCAGTGCTGGGAACAAATATAGATTTAATTTTTACGCATCATGACTGCATTGAGAAATACTGCCAAATCAATACATCTTACTGAACGTGAATCAATGGAATAATGATTGGAGACTATCGCCGGTAAATCACGTGTTTTAACTTGTCGAAATGCTAACACTAGATTTTAAATTGGACTCGGGGTCAAATAAAAATTGTGGCGTATGTTGTTTAAACTTTATTCTTTCCACTTTGCAGAGAGCTTAAAGGTCCCAATATAGAACGTGGAATCGGCAGCATGCGATGGAAATGAACAACTGGGAATTACTATGAAGGTACAGTGCCACTTTCCTTTTCCTATTCATTTCCTAGTTAACAGATGTTTTGTGGTCTGATTATTTGCACCTGAATGAAGCCTATATCACATATGATGTTTATTTTTTCCCTATGGGATAATGGATCGATCTTACAAGAATAAGCATGTATAATTGTACGTGTGTGGATAGATCGAATTGTTCTGTCTCAGTTAAAGTAAATTTAATGCCAGCTAGCCTAGGTAAACGGGAATGTTTACATTTACATAGGATTAAGGGGATTTCGAAATATCCGCCAGACTCGAAAGAAGTTTATATATGGGAGATTGTTGAGTAGTTGTTTTCTAACTCGGTAAGCGAGGACATGGTTATGCCAGTATAGGCCAATTTGTTAGGCGCAGGATCGGACCCGGGGTAGGGATTTAATGCACCAGAACTGTTATTTTAAGGCGGAATTGTATACAGCAATTTCCTTGTAACACGATTGTTTTTAAACAAGTCTCAAGACGGCCGGGAGTGTTTAGAGTGACTTGACATTTTTACAGGGGCATCCGTGGCCGAATGGTTAGCCTGTTCAACTTCGAATCGAAGGGTCCGGGTTCGATTCCCGCAGCGCCACTCCGTGGTTGGCCGTCCCCGTCATTCGGATGAGACAATAAAAACCTATGTCCCGTGTTACAGTAGGTCTTTGCACAATAAATAACCCTCCCTTCTCTACGGCCAGCAAAGCCGAGCACAGGCAAAATTTGTCGCCCTTCACCGGCACACGGTGACGTCTCCATATGAGTGAAATATTCTTGAGTGGGACGTTAAACAACAAACAACAACATTTTTACAGTTTCATTTAAGTGTGATATTCTGCTTCGGAATCTTAACAAAAATGTCGCGAACTAACTGACAATGGTATAGATGGGTGTCATGTCAGTGTAGAAAGCCACCGTAGCCTAGTACATGTAGTTAGCATGTTTGACTAGGGCCTACTGATCGTGAGGTCCGGAGTTCGAGCCCAAGCCACACCACGGTTGGCTGTCGTTGTCTTTCAGATGAGACAGTCAAAACCGAGGTCCCATGTGGTAATAGGTGTCGACACTTCAAAGAACCCTCCCTGGTCTACGACCATAAGATCGTCTCTGTGTAAGTAAAAGGTTCTGGAGTGGAACGTTAAACAACAGTACAATCAACCAACAAATAAGTGTAAATTTCTACTCTAAATATTAGAATTGTCTTGGCTTCGTCTTCGGGTCGTGAACGTAAGCCGGCTCAATTGAAGCGCCCCTCCCCCTCCCCCTCCGTGAGGTGAGACGATAAAAACCACGGAGGTCCCATGTAACAAAAGGTGTCGGCACGTAAACAACCCCTTGCCGAGTGACTTACAGTACAAAACGTAGGCCAAAATCCCCGGCATCCGACGATGTTTTCGATAAAGTGATTCGAGATCTACAGAAGGACGTTAAACAGTAAAAACCAACAAACTATGATTTTAGCAACGTTCTAGTGTGCTTGTAGCAAGCTCTTTATAATCTTTATAGCAATAAATTGTTTTAATGTACTCTAAATGTAAATGGATTGAAAGTTTTGACCCTTCCACGTGCCGTCGCGAGATACCAGTGCACAGAATGTATTTAGTTACTGATACTCGTATAAAAAAAGAGTAACTGACCCTTTAAGTTTAGTTTTATATAGAACTGAAGGAACACTGTAGTACATTCACACTTGACGATTGTCCTAATCAAGATCTTTTAAGATGTTACATGTTCAATAAAACACCGATGATTTTCTTTTTTAATTATTTTTTTTTACATGTATACATTGAAAGTATAACTTGCCATTATCGGTAGGTATGGTATGGTGTTGTTAAACGTCCCACTCAAGAATATGTCACTCATATAGAGACGTCACCATGTGCCGATGAAGGGTTACAACTTTTACCTATTCTCGACACTGCTGGCCGTAGAGCAGGGAGGGTTTTTTAACGTGTCAACACCTTCTGTGATGTAGGACCTCGGTTTTTACTGTCTCATCCGAAAGACAGGGACGGCCAACCGCGGAGTGGCGCTACAAGGCTCGAACCCGGATCTTTCGATTCACAGTCGAACACGGTAACCACTCGACCACGGAGGCCCCGCCACTCTCGGTACTAGACTGTAGTAGGCCACATAAATGTTGTCCTATGCATAGGGCTCCTTCCTCTGCAGAAAGGGGTCATGAGAATATCAAACCATCATCGTCGGGGCCGCCGTAGCCTTTTGGTTAGCGTGATCGATTACTGATTGTCAGGTCCGGGGTTGGAGCCCAAACACCGCTGCGGTTGGCTGTCCCTGTCTCTCGGATGAGACAGTGTCACAGTAGGTGTTTACACGTTAAAAAACCCTCCCTGCTCTACGGCCATAAGTGCCGAGTATATATATAGGCAAAAGTTTTACCTTTCATCGGCACACGATGTTGTCTCTTTATAAGTGCAAAGTTCTTACCTGGGACTTTAAACGACAATACCACCAACCAACCGAGATGGATTCTTAATTGTATCACACCAGTTTATATTATTTCATTACAACTATATCAAGTATATTTTCGGCTTTAAGAAATCAAAGTTAACATAGAATAGAATACTACTCCTAAAAACGTCATTTCATGTTATCATCACCCAAACTCAACAAACGGGAGTAAGCCTACATGTTTGTTTTTTTTTTTGCGATGTTTGCGTTGCTCTGTCTTGTTCTCACATTAGCTTTGAAAGACTTGCACCCTCACTGGACGGCTGGATTTACAGGGTTTCTAGGCTGCTTCATTCTTTCTTTTGTTTTAGCACAGACCTGTTGGAAGGTGCCGCTAGTTTAGTAGCGATTTATTTATTTATGTAGACTCGGCAATCTCTAGGGATTTTCATATATTTTCCCTTTAATTAAGATCATATCACTAGATCGTATGGACTGTTGGGATTCAGACAACTGGCAATATTGGTGTTCGATTACGATTTGAGTGGTTTATTGATTTCCACCGTTAGGTGCTTTATGACATCAATATTTTACCATCACGCTTCTTAGAAACGTGAGGATATATTTACCTCCCGAACAAAAGATTGATAAACACCGGAAGTACCAGTAGTGGAAATAGATTTTACAGAAAAAAAAGTTACACAATTTATGTTGTGGCATACATCAAGTAGTCGTTGCTTGTAGGCCGTACATGTATTACGCTCGACAGTTACTCTATTGAATTTCTGTAGTTAATCTAGATTTATTTTGAAAACCACTTGACCATCAGAGGTTCAGAAATTAGAACAGTACACCTGCCGTCTAGGTTGATTTGGTGTTAGCATGTTATAAAGTATAATGATAATACTTATTGGATTTATCGGGGGTCTTACCAAAAAGTATAAAATATTATCATGTTCATGCTTCTTGATAAGACTCGCCGGTAAATCCAAAAAGTATGAACATGGTACAAGTACCACTGCTGCTGAGTGCCCCCACCCCCCNNCCCCCCCCCCCCCCCCCCTGCGAACGTTGATTACTGGGGGCCATGGCCGACATACGACCTAAATGAAATATTCTTGAGTGCTTACAATAATAAACAACAACAACGGCAATATACTTCCATTACTTGAGCCGTCCTTTGATTGTGACAATAGTTTAAGCTGCTCTATAATTAGAGGAGTAACATGTACATACTGGCACACTATTGGCCTAATGTACTTTTCGAATGCGTCTAACAAAAATACAGACTTGCCAAATAAAAGGCACGTGTTAAATAGAGATGATTACAATGAATAATCTGATATTCAGACAAAAGCAGGTTTATAGCATGTTACTCCATGTATTTGTTTTGACTTGCTATTATGTTGTTAAACACACACACACACACACACAGAGAGAGAGAGAGAGAGAGAGAGAGAGAGAGAGATCACGTGATATCCAATACCGCAGCAGTGATATTAAAGAAGACGAGTATATATTTGGAACTGAAAACTTTGATTTTTTTGTATACATACAAAGAGTGATAGAAGGTTGGGTAAAATCCTTAAGAAGACAATTATAATTTTAGGCAAAATAAATTGATAAAATACATTAAGAAAATATATTTCAAAAGTTGAGTTTGAATACGATTATGTACTCTAAAGAAACTTTCTAAAGAGAAAAAGAAAATCATGATTCCGTGTCACAGTAGACGCCAGAAGGATAAGGAACCCTTAATGTTCAGTGACCATAAGTGCCGAGCGTCTAGACCGAAACTATAGCATTTCACAAACATAAGGTGACGTCTCCATACAAGTGAAAGATTCTTGAATGGGACGTAAAATAACGACAAGACATCCAACCAGTGCAGTCATTGAGACCGAAATTCGTTGGTCTTTGGAACCGAGGCAGCGTCCTTTGGAATGTCTTCAGATGAAAATATTCCTAGTATATATGGTACCTGCATTGATCAGCTTCATTCTGACATGTAAATGTCAACTAGCACGATGTTGAAATTAACGTAAACCCAATAAAACAAACACAGAAAACAAAGGCAATAGTACGAAACAACACAGGTTCATGTACTTATTTATTGATTTCATAAATCAATACTCTTTAATAACTAAACCGTTAATTGCGGTCATAGATGGTTTGTTGAATTGTTGGCTAACGTTACTCTCAAGAATATTTCACTGATATCGAGACGTCGCCGTGTGCCGGTGAGGGGCAACACATTTTGCCTATGCACTTATGTCTGTAGAGCAGGGAAAGTCCCTTGCATGCCGACACCTACAGTGACCCGGGACCTCGGTTGTTACTGTCTCATCAGAAGGACGGGAATAGTCAACCGCAGCGTGGAGCGAATTCGAACCCCCGACCTCACGATCAGAAGTCGGACACGCTAACTAATGAACCACGGTGCATAATAAAAAAGCACTCGGCCGTCGAAAGTTCGTAAAATATTAAATTTTGATTATTTTACAAATTATAAAATTTGATTACCAACGGGGCATTCAAAATTCGAAAATAGAAAAGCAGACAACAGTATGGCCCGGACAAAAAGAGACACAGGGTCCTGGACGTATAAAGCCTAACATAGAGTAACACGGCCCCACTAAAAACTTTAACTCAATAAATATGTTATGTAGTGCTTTATTTCTTTACCGAGGATTACCGCCAGCTAGAAAGGTAAACCTGGCTCTCCTCAGTGAAGTAAATAAATAAAGTCACAATCAAATTTATGATATAATTCATGAAAATTACATTTTATCACAATTGGCAAATTTAATCGTAAATTGAACAACAGATTATCAATTAAAAAAAACATTAAGAGTGATTTTAGTCGTAAGATCTTTTTGTTCTTATAGTGTGAATTAGACCCCCAGGATATTACCTCGCTGTATATAAAATGGGAAAGTCATTATGTTGACCTATAAACATGTGAAATATACATTTCTACACGTGACAGAACTCGAGTAAACAAAACAACACTCACGCTTCTTGTCCAGTCCGGTCCGTCGTTGTATCTACGGGTTATGTCAAAAAACAAAACAAAACAACGCAGTATGATGTGTCGCTCTGTCTACCTAGGAAAACTGTCAATATTTACTTTTCCTAAGTGCAAGTGCAAAAGGTAAAAATACAGGTCACTATTTAAACGTTCTAAAGTTTGCTCTGTTTATGAAAATCGAGAAGGAGTGCTAACATACACTTTCATTTAAGTACATTCGTTATTGATTGAACACAAATTTTTTTAATTCGATAGCGTTTTGTCGACTGTTTTTACACTTGCGTGTGACCAATTGATCTCGCGTGACATATAAGTCTAATATTTTAAATTCCTTTTTCTTGAAATTTGGTGAAACCAGTTCTTATGCGAACATGCCGTTAATGTGTTTGACCGTTTTATATTATGCTTTGTTTCCGTATTGTTTTGTTGCTATTTAGCGTTCTTTTTGAGAATTTTTCACTTCTTTAGTGTCGAATATAGTTATCGAATGTTAGAGAAAAACTACAAAGTATTGAAGGTTATCCTTGTGTCTACTAGAAGCAGATTTACTGTATATACACCATAGACAAGATCTCAATATTGCCAACCCTAACATACAAATACTTATATCAGAGTCATCAAGTGTCAAATATGTTTTATCTGTATGTTGAACTTTGGAAATAGGCTCACGGCAAGGGAGATAATTAAAAAAAAAATGTTCTAGTAACTCAATTTTTGTTTTGTGTTTTGTTTGATTTTTGATTTATGCCACAATAGACAATCTGTCAGTCATGTGGTGGCGGCAAGTTTTTATTGGTGGAGAAGAGAGCCCGGTTACAAATGTACCCGGGAAGAGACCACCGGCCATCTGCAAGTAAACTGGCAAACTTTCTCACATAATCAGATAGAGTTCCAGCGAGCTTTGAACCCGCGCTGAAAAGAGGTGAGAGACTGGATGATTAAAGCACAATGCTCTAACCATTTGGCCACGGAGGCCCCAATACCTCAATTTGTATGTAACCATACTCAAAGATTCGTTTACGTACATGCACAGCCATAAGTGCCGAGCATAGGCAAAATTTGTGATCCTTCACCGGCATACGGTGACGTATCCATATGAGTGAAAGATTCTTGAATGGGGCGTTAAACAACAATACAACAATAATAACTACAACTATCTTTCCGCAAATCTTTCATAATAGCCAGAGCTTTTGAATGCTCGGCGAAAAGGGTTGTATATTTTAGAAAATTCATTCGGTACTTATTTTTTGTACATAGAGAGAGTGACCCGGATTGCTGCGCGTGGAGCAACAGTTCCTTTCCCCTCCGGAGCACCTGAACTCACTCTGGGATTTTAGTTGGGTTCTTGTCACTTTATCTTTAGTGTTTTGTCATTGCGTGGGTTATTATTTGTAGTTTTGTCCCTTTGTTTTGGCCATAGTTTTGTCGGTTGATTATTTAACGTCCTTTGGTATCTCAACCACCCCCCCCCCCTTGTGACCATCTGATAGCCCCTACTTTTTATGTGAAATGCATATCACTTTTTCTCCCTGATCTACGGAGGCATCAGTGTGACACGAGCAAAACTTGTCACTTTCATTTTCTGATATTTATGAATTCTTTTTATTGTTTCTCCTACAGGTTGGACACGTACTCAAATCAATGCTGAGTTTAGTTTCCCTAGCTTACACCAAAAGAAAAAAACTGGAGCCGCCCATGAGCAAAGATGACATTGAAAAAGTGGCTGTTTCTATGTTGGCACAGCTAAAATATGATGAGGACAAGATAATCGAGGACACAAAAAAGATGTTAAAAGTTGACCGGAATTCTTTAAAGGAGATATTCTCACTTAACATCGAAGGATGGACGCTGTTCCATGCATTTTCTCTTCGGGGATGCAGAAAACTTTTGAAATTCGCCGTCAGGTCCGGCGTGAACGTCAATCTCAAAATGGGACAACCGGAAGGAATTCCGGGCGGATGTTCCGCTTTACACTTGGCAGCTCATCGAGGTGACGTCAGCATTATCGATATACTCACTGCAAATGGTGCTGACACTAATCAGCTGGACGATACTCTTAAAACACCGATATATTACGCGTCAAAAGCACAAAATACTCTAGCTGTCAAACACTTGCGTCGGGCAGGCGCGGACTTGAGTTACTGTGATCCCGAACATAGGTCAACTACTGCAAAACAAAATGGCGACAGAGAGTCGTCGTCACTAGGAAACTTCCGGTTCCTTCCCTTCCCTGGCTGCTCAGGAACGAAAACGAAACGGTGACAGCAGACGATCGGACAAACGACAACCATCCAACGGTGGGACTATTTATGATGTAAAAAGTCAACTTTATATGAAGCAACTGACCGTCCAGACTACCGTCACTATTATCCGATCTTTGTTATACCCGTGTCTGATCAATCCAGGATCTCGAGGAATTAAATATAAGTTATAAAACTCATGGAATGATGCCTAGTTCAAGAGATCTCGGATATATGGCAAAAGTAATCTAAGAAGATTCAAGTACATTTATGCAAAAGAAAACATGGTCCTTTGTGGAAAATCAACACATACAATGGCGCTGCTCGTAATTTCGAAGGTTCGTCTCTGGATAAAATATTAAAGGCATATTGGCTCCAACTGGCTCATGTGAAATGATTTGGACAAGTGATATATGTTTTCGCGCATTGTGTTGTTATAGAGGATTATATTGCCATTTCATTACGGATTTTCAAACACCCATCGTGAGGTAGATGTCATTTCATTCAGTATAATGACTAGAGAGAAACAAGAATACCGTAAAACCAGAAATCCGAGAGTATAATCGTGGAATTCTTGAATTAAAATTAGAACAGAGTATATTCCTTTTTCGATCAGAAGACAAAATCTCATTGTCGAGAATCTAGGAATTCAGTAAGCAAGACCGGAAGTGACGTAATGGTTTTCACAAAATCATCGGGTCATGGATCGTGACCGGCCGGCAACGGAGTTCAGATGTTAGAGTATACGTATATTTAAATCTGTTTTGAATATTTGTTGATATTGATGTTTTGTAAGTATTGTTTATCTGAAGAGCAGTTATCTATTTATTTCTGTTAAGTCATGAACCTTTATTTTTATACCAAAATAGTCAATTTTTAATGTGTCATGTTTTAGTTAAGAAACTTGAATGTTTTAATGACAAATAGGGTCACTAATCAACTAAAATGAGAAGCAATGTTTCTCAGTCGTCTATCTGTGATAATTCATATACATTCCTTTGAGATGAGTATTTAATTGTATTTAATTTGAAATTCTATCTAATTAAAATGCAATCTTTTGTGTAATTCTTTACATTCACGAGTCTTTATTGGCTCGGCGGGAGAGCGATCGACTATAAAACCGGAGTGTGGGCCCTCGATTAGATTTTCAGTGACAACATGATAAGTTTTTTTTATGTCATACAGTAACACATTAAGGCTTGTGCCTGTGTGGATTGTTGTTGTTGTTGTTTTTACCGTCCCGTTCAAGACTCTTTTTCTTATATCGAGATGTCAACAAAGCCAGTGGAGGGCCATACATCTGGCCAATTCTCGGCATTCACGACTATTGATCAGTGAGAGACTCTCAATGTGCCGACACCTACTGTGACACACGACACCTACTGTGACACCTGACACCTACTGTGACACCTGACACCTACTGTGACACCTGACACCTACTGTGACACCTGACACCTACTGTGACACCTGACACCTACTGTGACACCTGACACCTACTGTGACATGACGACACCTACTGTGACATGCCGACACCTACTGTGACATGCCGACACCTACTGTGACATGCCGACACCTACTGTGACATGCCGACACCTACTGTGACATGCCGACACCTACTGTGACACCTGACACCTACTGTGACACACGACACCTACTGTGACACCTGACACCTACTGTGACACGCCGACACCTACTGTGACATGACGACACCTACTGTGACATGCCGACACCTACTGTGTACATGGGACTCTGTACTTCACTCTCTCATTCGAAGGACAGAGACAGTCAGCCACTGCTCGGAACCTATACTACATTAGAGCTAGCCATTGTACGTTTTATAACGTTGAAATTTCCCCCTTTTTACTAGTGTTCAACGGGGCCGCCGTGGTTTACTGGTTGGCGTATTCGACTTCGAATCGAAGGGTCCAGGGTCACAGCCCAAGCTACGGTACGGTTGGCCATCCCTGTCTTTCGGATGAGACAGTATAAACCGAGGTCCCGTGTCACGTTAAAGAAACATTCCTGCCCTACGGCCAGCAGTGCCGAGCAAAATTTGTCGCCCTTCACCGGCACACGGTGACGTCTCCATATGAGTGAAATATTCTTGATTGGGATGTAAAATATCTCTTTATGCAATACTTTGTAGAGAAATACAATTCAGATCACATTTTAACTAGATTATTTTACTATAAATATTTAATCATATATTTAAAGAAATTATTGTGATTTTTGTGTATTTGTTATAATGTATGAGTCGTGTTGTTTTGTTTTAGATTTTAGAAAGATCTGTTGCTCCATAAATTCATGTAAACCCTGTCAACTCCATATACCATAATAGACTGGTCTAAGACAATAGAAAAGGGACATTCTATTTGATTCTTAGGGTTGAAGGGTTACAAACATTTATAATCATCATCATCACTCATGACTATTATAATTATCCAATGCTGCATTTCTTACGATTTTTTTTCTCTATATAATAACTAAAATCTTTGCTATAGTGAATTCAGTAAAGCTGATAGTTTAAGTTTATAAGTTTAATTGTTG
>JACSZP010026537.1:0-11358 GCA_016161895.1 Pinna nobilis
ACAACAACAACAACAACATCCATATGAGTGAAATATTCTTGAGTGGGACGGCAACAATCAACTTTTTAGGGACATTTAACATGCCCTTGTAACCGTTGTGTCATATGCAAACTAATGAGTGTGAAGATTTTATGTTGATGGTTTTCTATTAAAATAAACCCTGATTCACCCTTCACCGGCACACGGTGACGTCTCCATATGAGTGAAAGATTCTTGAGTGGGACGTTAAACAACAACGCAGCGCAACAGCAGCAGCGTACACGTAAGGGAGAATGACCGATTATAAACCGTGTTGAATACAAGTGCATGTAACGGTACCTGACTAGTGGTTATCATATAAATTTCATTAGCATAAACAAGAACAAGTGATCAGAAGGTCATAAAGGCAGAAAGATAGTCTACGAAAACAAAGCAGTACGAATATCCTCCCGAGGAAAGCTGGACCCGATTTTTATCCTTACATTCAGGAATATCAATTATATTGAATTCTTGTATCTGTCTAATCTAAAGCAAAACAGAAAACTTGCAAGTCCAAGGTTAAACAATAAGACTAGCTATAAGTTGTTGTTACAACCTCGCATTTGATATATTTGCAGTCACGTGATGCGATTCTGTTTTCCTCTTCTAAATTGTACAGTATTAAAGTGTTTAGGGCAATATTGATCGTCTTCCATGAAAAGAAAAGACAATGCCCTATACAATGTTAATGTCAGAAAAGTAAATCGAGCCTTAGTCGGGCGGGTGTGGGAATTGATCAAATTTAAACCTATTCGTAGCGAAACTGGCGGGTCTCCGTGGCCGAGTGGTTAGCGTGTTCGACTGCGAATCGAAAGAACCGAGTTTGAGCCGCGTAGCGCCACTTTCGGATGAGACAGCAAAAACCGAGGTCACGTGTCAAAGTACGTGTTGGCACGCTAAAGAACCCTCCCTGCTCTACGACCAACAGTGCCAAGTATAGGCAAAATTTGTAGCCCTTCCCCGGCACACGGTGACGTCTTAATATGAGTGAAATATTCTAAAATGACACGTTAAACAACAATACCATACCATACCAGTGAAACTGGCTCGTCCAAATTTGTATTAGAATCCCCCATGCGTTTACTGAATGCAAAATTGCAAGCTTAATCAACCGAATTTAAACTAATTCAAATATTGCTATTTGACACATTGTAATGTATTTGATAACATTTTAACTATCTTGGACAAGGCCAATGATGAAACTAATATATCTTCAATCGGCGGTGCTGTCATCTGGAAGCTTGAGGTCGTTATCTATACGACAGAGCAAATGATAGATACCGAGATGAGGATTTCAATATCTAGATATTGAGCCAGAATAATAATTATTTTTGCAGAATTCGCATTTGAAAATAAATTGTTTTATAAAGTTTTTAAAATCCTATTTTCATAGATGTTCGCATTCTGATCGTGAAGTCGAGGGTTCAAATCCGAGCAACGCTGCTTTTTGATCTCCCTGTCTTTCAGATGAGACAGTGAAAGCCGAGGTCCCGTGTCGCAGTAGTTGTCGGCAAGTTAAACATACCTCCCTGCATTACGGCCATAAGTGCCGGACGTGAGCCAAATTGGTAACAGGGCACACGACGACATCTTCATATCAATAAATGATTATTGAGTTGAACGTTGAAAAACAATTTTACCAATCAATCATAATGTCAAAGTAACATAGTACTCTCTGTTAATTATTGTCATATGACTAGTCTCGGTAAATGAGTCCGTCTGACGAGAAACTCTTTTTACTTTTTACTTTGAGACCAATTAAATCATAAAGACAGCCTACATGCTAGAATGTTGCTAGCTGTGTTTTAAAGGCCGTAATTGATGCTTCAGGCAGTGGTTACTTTTAGACTTCTGCTATCAATTCCAGTGTTATCAATTCTTTCTGAACTATCTGCACCCAAGATATGACAAGTTTGCTGATTATATAAGGCATGGATAGAATGTCTTACTGCTTACCAATAAGCAAGCTGACAAACCTTTCACTTTAAACGATTAAGTAAACTTTTTCTGGTCTTTAAATAAAATCAAATCCATATACATTGTAGATTATTTATCCATCATGCAATTTCTTGTATTCCCCAAGGAAATCGTCCGGACGAAGGAAGCGACCGAATATTACAAGTTACCTTTTATGATGGAAAACACTATAATTGCTAGCACGGTTTGTTTGTAAGGTGAAGCGTTTTGACAAATCAACGATGATCGAATCTATATTGCTGATACATCACGTATCCCAAAAAAACGAACGAAAATGTTTGTTGTCTCATATGGAGACGTAACCATATGTCGGTGAAGGGCTACACATTTTGCCTATTTTGGCACTTATGGCCGTAGAACAGGGCGGGTTTTTTAACGTGCCAATACCTACTGTGATACGGGACCACGGTTTTTACTGTCTTATCTGTAACGGGGACGGCCAACCGCAGCATGGCGTTGCACGGATTCGAACCCTGGACCCTTTGGTTCGAAGTCGGACACGCAAACCACTCCGCCATGGCGACCCCTCAAACAAATGTCGGCAATGTTTGCGTACATGTTTGTGTGGATTACAGATGTCCTTAACCAGTGCAAGGTACACCTCCGGACCCCAAAACCGAACAAAAGTCCGTTATGTTTGCGGGCATGTTTTTATGGATAATTCATGTCCTTTAACAGTGCAAAGTACACATCCGGACCCCCAAAACCTGGCGGTTTTGTTTGCGGGCACGTTCGCATGGATTAAACATGTCCTTTAAGAGAGCAGGGTACAACCCCGGACCCAAAACCCGAACTAAAGTCCGTTATGTTTGCGGGCATGTTCGTATGGATTAAACATAACCTTTAATATTCAGGGTACACTCCTAGACCCCAAAACCAAACATAAGTCAGTAGTGTTTGCACGTATGTTTGCATGGATTACAGATGTCCTTTAACAGTGCAGGGTACACCCCCGAACCGCAATACCGCACATTTATGTTTGCGGGCATATTTTTTATGGATTACTTATGTCCTTTAACGGTTCAGGGTACACCTCCGGAAAATTCATCGATTTTCTTGTCTCTATACATTGCAGAAAATTGAGAACTTTATATTCTTTCTTGTTTTAAAATCCTATCAAGTCGTTAATCAAAACCAGTAGGATTATCCGTGGATACTTTGTAAAGTCCTTAAATATTCTGTATATCTCCATTTTGCTCAATAGAAATTTGCTTAAAAGTCTCGTCTCATGCATTTCCATCCAGAATCTAAATCCGCTGCAGATCATAAATAGATCGTTAGAAGAGTCGTAAAGTCATTGATAGACAATAAACCCAGGCTGATTGCTTGTGGCGTTCCGCTATTTCTCTTGTTTTTCCTGGCAGCAAAATCAAATTGCTCTTTGATTAATATTTATATCGACACCCTTTTTTATCGTTGCATTATTTGCCGTAATGTCTTTGATTGTGTTGGACGACATTATTGAACTCGGAGATTGGCTTGAGATATACTTTATCATGTCTGCACAATTTAAGATTATTTCTTGTCTTCCTCTGCATAAGAAATCTGTAAGTCGAATGCACTTATTGGAAAGATAAACATTTATATCAGTTTTCTTTGGCTGTTTTTGTTGACTGGGAATTATAAGTGTCTAGTGATTATGTAATCAACGTATTGCTTCTACTCCTTGGTTCTCGTTTAGTCTATGGAAACAGAGATCGGAGTAACTTCTTGTGTTTCTGAAGATATGCATTCAAATTAAAAAAAATCACCATAGGAAATTTAAGTCACGTAAAGCTGTAGTTTGTTATAACGCTAAAAAGGTATTCTATAATCCCGGCAAAAGATTCTTTGACCGAAAACGCACGTGTTGATCAAACAAAATGTGCTGACGTCTGCTCTCAAAACGACCAGGGTTCATTTAGAAAGACGACGTCATGTCAATCATTGATCTGTATTAATCTTCAGTCAATGCATTTTTGAATGATTTACATGTATACTCCAGTAGTAAAATTTAGTTGAGAAAATGAAATGAAGTGCAAAAATTAATTGAAATTTCGGAAGAATTCAACTGGTCGGAAATATAATAGCCCCAACTTGTAGATTATTTCAAATCAAAAAATCAAAAGGGAAGAATCCAGGTGTCAGGAATGAGTAAGATCCCCCTTGTTACAATATTCATAAGCGAAATCGAATTAAATGTTATTATAACGTTCCACCCAAAAACGTTATACATGTACTTCGAAGAAGACATAGTATGCCGCTGAAGGGCTATACATTTTGCCTATACTCGGTATTCAGTAATGTCCTTCTAGTAGCGATTGTCCTTTAACATTCAAACCCCTTCCATGACAGGAGTCTTCGATTTATTTTTCGCCTCATATGAAGGATTGGATATACCAGCCGCCTCCTCTAAGCGGATTCTAGCCCACGACCTCATGACCAGAAAGCAAAAATACTAAACACGGAGTCACGACTGTTCTCTCCCCCTTACTAAATGCGTCTCTCTCCTTTTTTTCTTTTTGTCATTATTCTTTTTCCTATTTTGTAATTAAAGAAGAAATTTATCTTTTCGTGAAATTGATACTCTCTGGGGGTCTTACGCAATAATCATCGAGTGTTTTCTGAGATAAACAACACCGAGATCGGCTTGTTAATCAATTATGCGAAGTTACAAATTGGAGCTACTTTTGTAATGAACTGCTAGCATAGAATAATCTTGTTTAAGACTCATTTTATTTTCATCATCCTCACTCTTTCGATTCGTAGAAGCGACAGTTTCAAATGCGCAAAATTGATTTCGGAAATGTCTGTCATTAGAATTGTTGCCGTAAACTTGGCTTTGGAACATTCTTTGAGAGAGTAATTGCAGGAAGATTATGCTCGGCATAGAGTATTGATTTCTGCATAATTGAGCGATCCAAACATGAGATTTTTTATAAAAAGAGCTCTATCCACTTACCAATTCAAGACTTAAATTTCGGCGCTTTTGAATAGATATACACATGATGGCTTTGTCGGGACGCTAATGATATCGGACATAGATATTGTGTCCTGTTTCTGGTATGCCTTAACAAGAACTGAAATACCGTTTTGAATAGAAATGTTCTTCATCTCTGGTTTTTTAAAGCAGAGTTCTGTTTGATAGTGAAATGATATTGTTGTTTAATATTCCACCCAAGAACTGTCCATTCATATAGCGACTTCAGCGAAAACCGATATAGAACTTCAAATCATAAGCTAAGTATTACGATCGGGTTTGTTTTCTCTTACATGCGACATCACTCTGACAAAAGGTCCATGACTTTAACTGCCATATTCGTAATACAACTGTACTCGTATTTTAAATTTCTTGATAATATAGGAAACATTCAACCATGTAGCAGCCTCTGCTGACCTTCTATTATTTATTAAGGAGTCAATAAATAGTCCAGCAGGATCAACTCTGTGAAATTGATAGACAAATGTTAAAAGTGTTTATAGATTGTAACACTCACACAGAAGAAATGGTTCATCACGTCGAACTGATTAATTATTGGTGGAAAACAACACACGTTTTAAAACAAAAATCTGTCGTGCGTTATACGAACGTCTCAGCGCTTGAACAGAAAAACTTAACTCCCTCTATTCTCGTTTATGACCATCACCGATTGTGACATTCTTGTATTCGAAACTTTGTGACACGGCGGGTGCCGCACGCGGAGCAGGAGTAGCTTACCCTTCCGGAGCACCTGAACTCACCCCTGGTTTATGGTGGGGGTTCGTGTTACTTATTTTTCGTGTCGTGTTGTGTTGAAAGCTGTTTGTGTTTTTTCTTTTTTGTTTGGCCATGATTTCGTCTGCCTTTGGATTATTGATTTATTGATCCCCCCTTGGCATCTTCTACAATCAACTTTTTTTAATCCAACTAACACTCAGTCATTTTGAAAAAAAAAATATCTTGTTGCATATGTATGCATTTCGACTTAAATAAAATTGCTTAACCCTTTCAACCCCAAGTACCAGAATGGTATGCTCTACTCCATTGTCTTGACCAGTCTAAATCGGTCTGTGGTGTTGAAAGGTTTAAAGTACCAAGGGATGTTCGTAAATCAAAATCCAAAACGACAATATACGAGTATTGAATAATAATATCAGGGTAATAAAAGGAGATTCTTCCATGGCACTTGGTCTCACCTATGAACTTTCAGAGGTCCTTCTTTGTCTTTTTTTAACTGGACTGGTTTATTGTTTCATGGACAAATTATCGGTAAGGTACCTGTAACTTAACTATACAGTCTAACCTGCCTTAGCGACCCACTGAATTAAAAGAAAACCTGTCTTATGTGACCTATATCAGTGGTTCCCAAAATGGCTTTTTCCTATATAAATCACCTGAATTAAGAGACCACCTGTCATATGTGACCCATTTTGCTCCTTCCCTCGGACGCTCTCTTAAAACTTGTTAGATTGTATATATTTTTTGCTTATTAGAAATATGACTTCGTAAGCTCGTGAGAAACAAATTTTTTTTTTCGGAAAACAAATACATGTATCATAAATGAAAATGAAGTAATTGTCGGCCTAAACTTGATTTCTATTATAACGATGCAGTTTAATTATCTTATTTATTTTCACATGTGATATATTAAATTATTACAGAAAATTTTTTCACAAGAAATATAATTACATACAGCATTATGCCATTAGTTTATGAACAAACGCCATTTTTACTATGTATTTATTGTGAAATTGCGTTTTTAAAAAATTCCTTAGGTGTTCAGAGACTGAACCAATTTTATGGGTTTTTTTTGTACACAAAATTTCGATTTTTTAAGGAGTTCCTCTAGATATAAAACTTAATAATTTTCTTACAGCAGATTTTGAGATTACATGAGATTAACTTGTTTAAAGTTTAAAATGCACATTCTCTATATAATATTACTTATTATGGGGATTTTTGACAATTTGGAAATTTAATCTTGTGTTCTACTTATTGCATTTTTTTAACTACTTGACAGAATATAATTTTGTTGGTATTAAAATATTCTTAAGTAAATCATGAAGTTTAAAGAAAGGTTTCATTGAAATCTGTTCAATAGTAATGAAATTAGAGCAGTTTAAAGAAAACATAAATTTACTATAGATATATAGTAAAAATCTCGTGAACACCGGTTTTCCATGCGACATTGATTTCTACAAAGATCACGAGGAAATCACCTTTCACTTCCTATTACGCATGCGCCATAATGCGGATGTGTTAAGAAGCAAAACAAACATGTATACGCCCGAGCAACAATGGAAAAGGATACATTTAAATTCCTAGGCAGCGTTTTACCCGTTTCTGAGGAGAATTTTAAGAACTCTTTACAAGAAAGATGTCCACGCTGTTCGTGTATTTGCACAGATGTTCATTTTTTGAACGATTAAATGTGAAACTCTTTATTGCATTGATTTTGTGTTTAAACAGTTTCTACCTTAGAAACGGAACACAGAATAAGGTGTTGGAGTGTAAAATAAAACAATTATGGACTTTTGCCGTGTTAAACGTGCTGTGATATGAACCTTGAAAATATTGATATTGACCTCGGCAATAGCCTAGGTTAATATTGCATTTATTCGGTTCATATCGTATTATATTTACCACCACCAAAGTCCATAATTGTGTATTACAATAAATAAAATTTTGTACCAAATGTAGCAGTGTTAAGATGATACACAACATCCAATCAATGGCAGTAGTGTAATGCATTTTGCAATTCATTCATTATACTAACCGGAACCAATCGATACGGAAGGTTTTTTGATGCTCAAAGTCACCTGAATGAATTTAAGCGGAACGTAGTTATAGGACGACTGTTCTCGCTCATGACCGAGTAATTGAGCGGCATTATCAGCTGTTTATTTTTTTTCTTCTTTTTTTGTTGTATGTATGTCTGTTATCACTTTTTTTTTATCTCAACACCACAGAATATTGGATTTGTACAGACTCGAATGTTTTGTGGATAAAGCTAGCCGTAATCTCAATCTTGATAAGACATAAAATACGACAATATCGACAGCCTAACACATAGACAGCGAGGATGAGCAATGGGAAATCGATTGTTTATTTATGCCGAATCGGAAATTAACAGAAGTCATTTAAATCTACAATAATTTACTATGTTCGTCATCGAGAAGAATTAAATCAAAACATTGTTGATAATGGCATATTGAAAAACATACCGACTACAGATTGTAAATTTCACAAGACACAACTAATCAATTACCGCCAGTCCTTCATTCAAGTCTTAGGTAGATAATACCCGCATCGCTTTTTATCACTTTAATTCAAAAGCATTTTATATTCACTAGCAATGATGAAAGAAATATATATATTATATTTATTTCCCCATTTCAACATTTTACATGACATGCACAATAATGAAAAGAATACTTGATAGAGCTTTATAAATGATATATGAAATTTTATCGAATTAATGCTATGGAACCCAAGAAGGCGATTAAGGGGGTCCATCGCTATTATGAGTTCAGCTAGTGTAATTCTATATTGAAAAGCGCTTTGATGCACACTGAATACATCTGTGTTTCGTCCGATATGGCGAAGATATTCTATGTGCCTTTGATATAGCCATATATCTTCCTTAGAACTGTTTCTTCTGTCATTTATTATATGCTGTTGTACTTATTTATTTCTTTTTGCTCTTTATTTAACCACATTTATTAATATTTCATTCCTACGTGCGAGGCCAGTTTTCATCGATTAAGAAAATCCAACGCGAATTTACTTAGTGAAGCGAAATCGATCAATCGTCCGTATACTCTACAGAAATACCTTGGGCAACTGAAGAGTAATTGGTATTACAGACCTTAAGTGAACTATGTATTGGTCTCAACCTAAATCTTTAAATTCTGAAAGCGGGGCCTCCGTGGCCGAGTGGTTAGCATGTTCGACTTCGAGCTGAGGGGTCCGGGGTTCGATTCCCGCAGCGGCACTCCGCGGTTGGCTGTCCCTGTTTTTCGGATGAGACAGTAAAAACCTAGGTCCCGTGTCACAGTAGGTGTTGGCACGTTAAAGAACCCTCCCAGCTCTACGGCCAGCAGTGCCGAGCACAGGCAAAATTTGTCGCCATTCACAAGCACACGGTGACATCTCCATATGAGTGAAATATTCTTGAGTGGGACGTTAAACAACAACAAAAATTCTGAAAGCCATGACCACAAACAGAGTTTTCATTTTGTATTAAATTCTCAACAAAAGTGCGCAGTCAACAATACGAACACAATATGCACGATACGCACGATCAATTTGATCAACCCTATCGTTAGTGTCTAATATTATTTGACATGCATACCCGGCTGCACATGAGAAACAAAACTAATAAGTCTTCGGATTGTAATCAAATCAGAATTTAAATATGCTTTTAACAGTTGCTGATGAAATTTAAATATCAAAAGCGCAAATGATACTTTCCCTTGAAAAATGGATTTGTTTTGTAGTTATTACATCATACTGAATTACTACTCGACTGCAAATGTTTTCTAAACGAACATCTGGAATAACCATAGATAATGTAACATAATAAAGTTGGGGACATATATCTTGATTTTATGAGGAGTTATAATAAACACGAACATTGCAAACATTTTTTTTTTCAAATACTTTTTCACCTCTTTTACAAAACTTAGTAGGACATTCGTGTGATTATACTATTATCATTTGAGTAGAGCGGTGAAATGAAATTATTGGAGATACCCTGAACGCCATATGCCTGGCCTATAAGAGTTTGCTTATCCTCTTTGACATAACATGAAGTAATTACCACGGTTTATTTAAAACTCCATATCCATTAGAATGCTACACGCCGGAATGTAATGATATCAAATATGTGAAATGTTGGCGGATTAAGATAAGTTTTTGTCACCCTACTACAAGGCTTGAAAAGTTCAATGGAATCTTCTTAAATTTGACAAAAATGTCAGATTTGATGAAAAGGTTCAACAATTATACTAGATCTGAATGATAAAAGAGGCATTTTCCTGTCCTCTGACTGTGTCCAAGGATAGCGAGTCACTCATGTGTCTTTTAACGACACATATATGCGTAACTATCATACAACCACTTGATTTTGAGTGTCAAACAACACATAAGCGTTTGAAAACTTGTTTGGCGAATGATTTGGTCTTTTTTAATAAAAAAAAAACATTCATAGGGGAGATCGCACCGAGACTATGCTTAGTTATAACATTGAAATGTTTTAGAGAAAGATGACGCATTTTCCTCCAAATCTACAAGAGTCGGACTACTTTTAATGTGCGCAACACATCTCAACAAACCTCTCTCTGTCGTGGAGAGAATAACACGAACATGAAACAATTGAAGCAGTGCTCTCGAACGTGTTTTCACCTTTAGCATTTTATTCATCAAATCAATTTATACTTACATTCTTATCTTTGGGGGCCTCCGTGGTCGAGTGGTCAGCGTGTTCGACTTCGAGTCGAGGGGTCCGGGGTTCGATTCCCGCAGCGCCACTCCGCGGTTGGCCGTCCCTGTCTTTCGGATAAGACAGTAAAAACCGAGGTCCCGTGCCACAGTAGGTGTTGGCACGTTAAAGAACCCTCCCTGCTCTACGGCCAGCAGCGCCGAGCATAGGCAAAATCTGTAGCCCTTCACCGGCACACGGTGACGTCTCCATATGAGTGAAAGATTCTTGAGTGGGACGTTAAACAACAATACCATACCATACCATACCATGATTGACCATACTGTCATCACAAGGAAGAAAAGGTTGTGATTCAAATTTACATGAAGATTAACTGGTATGGTAGTATTTGGCACGTACATGATATATGTAGATAATAGCTCATAATTCTGTTACCTACCAAATATTGTCAATACATGCACATGTAAAGGTCCTGATAAATTGAATAGATGCATTCCAGCCGTTGGTGTTGCTTATAATAGCACAACAAATGTGCTGACAGTTTTGCATCAACTGAGTACACGAATGTCAATAGGAGCATTGCTGACATAATTACCGGTGTTTTTGTGATGTCCAGGTATAAAATACAATTGTTGGTTTCATCCATGTGGTAAAAATATGCTATAATGTCCTTAGCAAACAAAAGAAAAATCACAAAGATATTTTTATCTTCTGAAACTAATAGATATATTGAGGTTTTGATGCCGCTTCTAGTGTTGACTCAAGTTCTTCCAATACTTAACTCCACATCCTCAAGCATTTAGCTCCGTATGTTAAAACTTGCTCGGGGCCTCCGTGGCAGAGTGGTTAGCGTGTTCGACTTCGAGCCGAGGGGTCCGGGGTTCGATTCCCGCAGCGCCACTCCGCGGTTGGCCGTCCCTGTCTTTCGGATAAGACAGTAAAAACCGAGGTCCCATGTCAC
>JACSZP010026546.1:7979-19004 GCA_016161895.1 Pinna nobilis
CCGAAAAACAACAACACTTGTAGGGGACCATTAGTACTTCAACCCTACCAAGTTTCATCAAAATCCCTGCATTGGTTCTGAAAAAGAAGTCGAAAATGTGAAAAGTTTACGCACGGACGGATGACGGACGGACGGACGGACGACAGACGGTGCGCTATGACTATAGCTCACTTGAGCCTTCGGCTCAAATGAGCTAAAAAGCTCATAACTGTAGTTCTACATACCAAATTTGAAGACATTCTGACTTCAAATAAAGTAGTAATAGCCATTTAAAGAAATTTCTATTTTTAGCAATAGCGTTCATCTTGGATAGTGGAGGGGGATGTCGGACACAATTTTTAAAAGAGGACCACCAATGGACCCATTAGGCCAAGTTTGGCTCAAAATGCCCTGGTAGCTTCAGAGCTTTGTAATAAAGTTGCCGCCACCACCAACAATGCCGAGGGATGCCATGTGATGGCAATAGCCCACATGGCCCAGGTGAGCTAAACAATGTCAAAATTTGATTTCCAAATGGAACCAGAAACAACAAAACTTCTTCACACATCTTAAGATGTACTCAATTTTTCAGCCATTCTAAAGAGGAAGTTTCTCCCACCTGGACCTATTTGAGCTGCCCCCATTTCACTCCTAAAAAAAAAAGAAAACTTGCAGGGAAACATGGTACCTTAATCCATCAAATTTTTTTTATCAAAATCAATGCAGTGGTTCTGAAACAGTAGTAAACAAGAGGCCCAAGGGGCCTTAACGTTCACCTGCGTAACACATTTGGTTGAAACTGGCCCACTGGTTCTTGAGATGAAGCCTGATATATGAAATCATGTAGTAACCCTGAAGTTCAAAATGCCTCAGCCAATCAGAGGCCATGGTGACCATCTTGGATTTTGCATGGCCCTGAAAAGTAACAACATTTGTGTGGAACCTTAAGAAGAACATCTATACCAAGTTTGGGTCTGATCCATTCAGTGGTTCTTGAGAAGAAGTTACAAATGTCTCAGCCAATCAGAGGCCATGGTGGCCATCTTGAATTTCGCATGGCCCCGAAAAATAACAACACTTATGTGTGACCTTAAGTAGAACATCTGTAGCATGTTTGGGCCTGATCCGTTTCGTGGTTCTTGAGAAGAAGTTCAAAATGTCTCAGCAATCAGAGGCCATGGTGGCCATCTTGGATTTCGCATGGCCCCAAAAAATAACAACCCTTGTGTGGGATCTTGTGTAGAACAACTGTAGCAAGTTTGGGCCCGATCCATTCAGTGGTTCTTGAGAAGAAGTTCAAAATGTGAAGTTAACGGACAACGCAGGATGAAAGCAATCGCAATAGGTCACAATGAGCAAAGCTCAGGTGACCTCAAAATGTGAGGTAACAGTGGGGGTACTTTGACCATAACTCACTCAAGACTGAGACTGAGGTGAACTGAAACAAGAGGCCCAAATGGGCCTATAATACTCATTTAAGCAATATGAGCATAGGCAAAAAAATGGCCAAAACCAATTGAGGCCAAAAAAATAAAAAATAAATGAATACCAAAAATAAAGAATAAAAGCTTCATAAATCCGATTTCTGAATGGAACCAAAAACAACAAAACTTCTCAAGACATTCTTCTTGATAAGTCTCATGCATTTTGGTTTTTCATTTTATGCAGCCCTTTTGAAAACAAAGTTTTTCCAATGAGGGTACCCACCATGACCTATTTGACTCATCCCTTTTCCACCCTGGTGGATCCATCTGAAAATCAAAAACACTTGAGGGGAACCATGATTGCTTTAATCCTGCCAGTTTTATGAACCTCCCTGTAGTTAATTTGAAAAAGAAGCCCAAAACTTGACTGAAAATATCCCAAAATGACATAGTCCAAAAAAACGTGTCAAAAATTTGATTTCTGAATGGAACCAAAAGCAACAATACTTCACACATCCTTCTAGATCACTCAGATGCATTCAGTTTTTCATTCTACACAGCCCCTCTGAATAAAAAGTTTTTCAAAGGAGGGTTCCCATCTGGACCTATTTGATACGCCTCTTTTCCACCCCTGGGTGGATCCTCTCAAAAAACACAACAATATGTGTACAGGACCATAAGTACTTCAACCCTGCCAAGTTTCATCAAAATCCATGCATTGGTTCTGAATAAGAAGTCGAAAATGTGAAAAGTTTAAGGATGACAAACAGATGTGGGAAGTCTTGGCCTTTAACAAAAATCCTTACCCAGGATCCTGGAATCCAATTGGGAATTATTATAGCCTCATCTTTTTCTGTATCAAAGTATAATATTGATAATGTCAACAATACTAGGGGGATGATAGTAGCTTTCTAGAGCAAGCTCAAAATAGAGCTAGGGTAAGGGTTCAAAATGAACTTTTATTGAACAGAATCTAAGCCTCATGAGAATACTTACTATGAATTTAATATCTGAACAGATAATTTCAGATAATATTCTTGAAAATATTTTAAGGCAAGTTATTGTATTTAATTGTGTTATCAGAGATAGGTAAAGGGATTGGTCTGAACAAATGGGAGTCTTCATCATCAAGGTTGATATTTCTGATAAATCTATCTCAAATCAGTCAATAAGTTTCTTTGGAGAGGTAAAAATATATGAAAAGTTTTGGCATGATGCAAGATGGGAGACAATGGAAACAGATCACAAATCACCTGTGTATTGCCTTGAGAAATCCCTCTATTTGAGACAGTGACAATGAAAAGTAACTATGATATATAATACTCACCATAAAGTTTTGAGTATTCTCCACTAAGCCCTAGAAAATATAGAAGGAAAGTTCCAGTGTAAGTAAATAATTATAAACAAGAGGCCAAATGGACCTTAATGGTCACCTGAGCTAACTTGATTACAGATACAATATGCCAATAAGGAACCCTGATGAATTTTGTCCTCTTTACTTATACATATACAGTCAAATCTTGAAAACTCGAACGTCGACCTCTCCAAGTTCTCCATCTCTCAAAGTAAAGCTACAGTCCCGATTGTTCCTCTTAATAAATTAAGGAAATTACCTCTCGGTCTTTCAAATTTTGACGTCAAAATTTTCGATCTCTCCAATAAATCTCACAGTCCAAAGCTTAAAAAACCTGTGAAATATCATATCACCCTTTTAAAATGCCAATTTTCGGCAGACATTTTGATTACAGATTTAGCAATCAAGACGATGGCATTGTTAAATTATTAAAGATTGTTTACCAAATGAATGCGAAATAAGAATAGTGTAAGGAAAAGTGAGTGAATAAGAGGGTTTGTGTCGGCAGAACAGTGTTCAGCTTGAGAGATATCATACTTTTTAAAACTTGAAAACTCAAAGTTAATCAGCGGTCCCAAGCACTTTGAGTTTCAACTGTGTTTCAGACAATTTTTAAATAAAAAAGTTTCAGCCAAATAAAATTTGAAATAGGGCCAATGAGAAAAATATGGAACCATTTGTTCAGATTTCTCCTAGAATTTCAAATTGCTCTGTGATCTTGATCTTCGGCAGAACTCATCACTCTCTGAAATAAAGCATTAATGTAATGGAAGTCCAAATATTATTATTATAATGTTTAAATGTTTGGCTATGAATATTTCAAATTGCTCTGTGGCCTTGACCTCTGACATGACAAACTTGAGACTTAAAAAAAGACCTCATCACTGTCTACAATAATGTGGCAGTAACCATATATTGAAAATCTAATAGTTTCAGAGATATTTGTCTTTGAAAATTTCATATCTTTGAACCCATGACCTTGAAACTTTCCATGATGGTAGAACTCATTGCTCTCTACAATTAAGCAACGTAACCATATATTGAAAACCCAAATGTTTCAGATATATTTGGCTTTAATTATTTCAACTCGTTCTGTGACCTTGACCTTTGACCCCATGACATTGACACTTTCCATGATGGTAGAACTCTTGCTCTCTACATTTATGCAACAGTGTCCTATGTCCATAATTGAAAATCCAACAGTGTCGGAGATATTTGGCTTTAACTGATATGTTGTAATTTTAAAATGCTCTGTGACCTTGAACTTTGACCCCATGACCTTGATGGTAGGATGGTAGAACTCATTGTAAAGTGTCAAGGTCATGAGATCAAAGATCAAGGTCACAGAGTATTTTGAATTCTTTGAACCCAATTATTCTCAAACTATTCTGAAAGAAATCTGATCACCAGTTTTTATTAAGATGTACCCAATTTTATCATTCTTTTGCCCCTTTTGGGGCCTCTTAAGGGAGTTGGCCCCTTTTATATCGCAAATTTTATGCGGCTTCATATGAGGTTACTTTCTACTAGGTTTGGTTGAAATCTGATGGGTGGTTCTTCAGAAGAAGTTGATGATTTGAAAAAGTTAACAGNNTGTCATTATAAAACATCACTGTTCCCTATTGTATGTTATACTGTCATTATAAAACATCACTGTTCCCTATTGTATGTCACAATGTCATTATAAAACATCACTGTTCCCTATTGTATGTCATACTGTCATTATAAAACATCACTGTTCCCTGTTGTATGTCACACTGTCATTATAAAACATCAATGTTCCCTATTGTATGTCACACTGTCGTTATAAAACATCACTGTTCCCTTCTGGTATGTCACACTGTCATTATAAAACATCACTGTTCCCTATTGTATGTCACACTGTCATTATAAAACATCACTGTTCCCTATTGTATGTGACAATGTCATTATAAAACATCACTGTTCCCTATTGTATGTGACAATGTCATTATAAAACATCACTGTTCCCAATTGTATGTCACACTGTCATTATAAAATGTCACTTAAATGTTCCTTATTGAATGTCAAATTGCCATTATAAAATCATCACTACAATGTTCAATTTCTGACTGTCACACTTCAATTGAAAAACCATCACTACAATGTTCATTATTGAATGTCACATTATCATAATGATATTAATAATCACTATAATATTCCTTATTGAATGTCACATTATCATAATGATATTTATAATCACTATAATATTCCTTATTGAATGTCACATTATCATAATGATATTTATAATCACTATAATATTCCTTATTGAATATCACATTATCATAATGATATTTATAATCACTATAATATTCCTTATTGAACACCAATGTCAGTGGTATTATATATCATCACCTCTATGTTCCCTATTGACTGTTACACTGTCATTATAAAACATAATTCAAATGTTCCTTATCGACTGCCACTATCATTATAATGCATCAATGTAGCTTATTGAAGTCATGTTATCATTTCTATTTGTTATCTTAACAAGATAAAGTTTTGATGATCCATAAGTTGTATACTTACCTCCAGTTCAACATATCCCAACTGCACAAGATTTGCTGTAAGAAATAACAAAGATTTGATACATTCACAGCAAAACAAAACTGTACAAACTGATTGGTTATGCGTGGGTATTATCTCTGTCTATGAAAAGTCAAAAGAGAGATTTTTCTTAAAGAGAAACTTTCAACTTTATTGAAGCTTTCTTTGTTGAAACAAAAACCAATAGGCTGGAGGGGCCCAAACTGATACCTCGTCAATGAATGAGAAGAAATACAATACAATAAAGGGTCAAGTAAATAGCAATGATGCACACGCCCCAAAATATCATCAGCATACATCTGGTTGTGTTATGATGAACAAGAAAACACAATGTAAATAGCTTAGGTTAGGGGCTTCAACTGTTTTTGAGACAATAAGAGATTTTGTAAATAAAAAGGGAGTTGAAAGATCCCAAAGGACCTCAAAATATAATATTTCCACATGTCCAATCATGATTAATAAGAAAATCTACGGTTTAGGAAAGAGGTACTGAACTGTTTTAGAACTGATTTATATTATAAGGGGTTGGGAAAACTCCAAGGGATCCCTCAAATTATAATCATACAACTGGTCATGTCTGGAGAAGTCAGAAAAACTTAGTTTAGGGTTGAGATAAATATAATCGTCTTTGAGATAATTGAAAATTTCTGAAAGAAAGGAAAGACCCCCAGGGATGTTTAAAAATATAACTTTTCACTTTGTCAAATCATGATGAGTAAGAAAGTATATAGGTAAGTGGTTTGGAATCTCAACTGTTTTAGAAATACGTAAAGGTATATATGATGAGAGGTTGGGAAATGGCCCAAGGAACTCTCCAAATATCACCATACACCTTCCTGAGATATTCAATTTATCACAAAAGCACAAAACAAAAATATAAAAGTATTTTCATAAATGGCATACAGTTAGGAAACAATCTGCATGTACATGTACATATACATTAATCAAGTCTTAAGTATTTATTTACTAATATTTTTCAGTATTAACTCTAAAATATCATACGTTTTGATGTCGTTTCTTTCATTATCTTGAGTCCATAGGCAATAGTAGAGCTGTAAATGACCAACATTGTCCCTGACACTACTTTTTATGACATCATTCATATAAACTAACATGGCAGGCAGTAAAGCTTCTGCTGTTTTTTAGGATTTGTTTGTTGTGAAGTGAGTTACAAAGAAGTTGATAATTGACATTAAAAGGTGTAATAAAACAATGAAAGACTGACTATGGAGGAATAAGCCTACCCTTGGTCTGCACAAATAGATAGGTTCTCGCAAGCTTGGTTCCGTTTACTGAGCTCGCCTTGGACAAGATTAATCTTCCATATTTAGTCTATACCATGTACTATAATGATACTTGATGAATAAGCAGAGAAATTGTCAAACTTACCCAGCAAACAAAGTGCGTAGTTTCCTTCAAGTGAATTAAAGATTATCCTGGTACTTTGTTCGTTCGACATAAGATCCAATGAACGTTTGAATACTCTATGTGTAACCAGAAGATTTAAGCACTGGAATGAAATGGAATGTGAAAATTATCAAAATATTTCATGTACAAGAAACATCATCAAAACAGCTTGCTGATCAACACTTATATTTATACAGTGGAGTTGGTCTATAACAAAGTCAAAGGGGATTGACTTTTCACTTTGTTATAGGCATCCTTCATTTTAAGCATCAGAATTTACTACATAAATAGATAAATAGTCATTCTTTTGGGGGATTTTATTCCTCTTCTTTATATCACTGAATTCACTTTAAGCCGATTTGTTATAGATGGACTCTACTGTATCTGACAAATACCAAAGGAACTATCTAAATCAAACACTGTACAAACTGGAATCCAGTACAAATTAGACATTTCTGATCGAACATAATTTTTCTTACTATTTTCTGCTACACTAAACCCTTTAAACCAGACATGGTATATTCTGGATTCCAAACTTGACCTATGAATCCATATTATTATACCTCATTGATTAAAGTCAGTTGATAATTGGTTGAGAGCTGTCACGTGTCAGAGAGACAAAACTTCATGTAATATTACCCTCATGTGTAGCAATCTATGACAAGTTATATTTCCCTCAGGCTCCGCCCTCGGTAAATATGACTTGCGTTGGGTAAACAAATCTTCATATCTCCCTCCAACCTGGGCAATAAATGTATAATGTAGCATTTGCTTAGTAACATGAGCATGTAATGAGAAATAGAGGACATTACCAGGAAATGTCCAACAATGACAAAAAATGCCCCTCCTTCAACACATGAGGCCCAAATAGGCCTGTATTGCTCACCTGAGCAATATGAGCATACAAAAAGGTCAAAGACATTAGCTGATGTCCAAAAAAGATTAAGTCAAAACACCATCAAAAGTGCATCAAAAATTGGTTTCCAAATGGAACCAGTAGCAACAACACTTCTTCACACATCCTTCTAAATCACCCAGATGCATTCTGTTTTTCAATTCACGCATCATCTCTGAAGAACTTCCTCAAATATCCCATGTAGTTCAAAAGATATGGCCATGGTAAAATTTTTAAAAAGAAGGTCAAAGGTGAAGGTACCCATTGTAAGATCTTGTCACAAAGAATACACATGTGGAATATGAAAGCCCTATCACTAATCATTCAAAAGTTATCACCAAGGTTAAAGTATTTGTGGACATACAGTCAGACAAATGAACAGGACAATAAGAGTGCCTTGAAACACATGATACGCCCATCGGTAACAAAGAGGGAAATTGAAATTCCACTATTTCGGAATTAAAGAGGTATTACTCTGCCAAATATTGTCAAAACAACTTGATATTACGATATGCACATCTTCATATGATATCAATAACACATGGCGAATTGCTAAACATTGTGTCAAAAACTGTGGGACTACATGTAGTTGCGCCCACAAGAAATTATAACACAATAAAGAGGAAAATAGGTGCTGACGTACCGTAACTCTATTTCTGTGAAAAGTTGAAAAGTTACAAAAAAACCCATAATATATGTTAAACATCACTGCTTCTTGTGATACTATTTAAATATTGAAAAGAATTGAGGCACAAATAAAAAAGTTCTAGCATTTTGAATGAAATTCCACTATTTCAAAATTAAAGGGGCATAACTGCCAAATATTGTCAGAATGGCAATGTTTTTGCACCCCTGAGAACGGTTCACACAATGATGCATCCTACGAATCATAATTAGGTCTTTTCACTAAAAGTGAAAAGACCTATTGTTTTTCTCGTGTTTCTTCTTCTTACTATTATTATTAGGGCTTTTCACTAAGAGTGAAAAGACCTATTGTTATTGTCAGATTTCTATTTTTGTTATTCTTATGAACAAAATTAAGAAAAACTGGTACATCACATTCCAAGTACATTTACAGTTTGAATTTGTCACGTTATGGTCTCGGGCTAGGCACTTGGTGGTACATGTTCACTGACCCCTTAAGGGTCCAGATCCCTTTTGGTAGTTTTTTGAAAACATCACATATCAGGAAAAGTAATGCATCGATTTTGATGCGCTTTGGGATCTACATAGTTCAGAGGTCGGCAATTCTCATGATTACTTGCCGTACCACCCTATCTCTTAAGGGTTCTGAGATATTAAGGGTCAAATTTGGCCCCAAAACAATCTATAAAAGCAGACTGAATCTCAAAAAACAAACTTCAGATTCTGATTTCTGAGCATCTTTAAAGTTGAAAACATGCATGAAGTGACTTTTTGGACCAGGTCCATTTTGGCCCCTTTTTTTCGGACACCTCAGTTTTGGGCTCAATTTTCCTCATGCATGTACAATTTTCATGTGTGACATGTCAAGTGACCTTCAAAATGTGTTCTGAGAGTTTTGTGACTTTTTTAGAACTCAATGACGGGTCAGGGCTCCTGAACAATTTTTGACCCCTAGACCTCAAATTTGGTCCTTTTTGACTTAACAGACCCAATTTTTTTGTCATTTGATTGTAAGACATATTTCTGCTGATCATTTGTCCAATGTACGTTCTCCTTCACATTCGCACGAATACTCTTTCACATTATATCAGTTTGCTTTAAATGATATTAAAAACAAACACCGATACAGACATCGCGCTTCAACATTGTTGTTTTGAAAAAGCCCCCCCCCCCCTTTTATATGAGGCCTTATTTGTATAAAACTCTTGTACAGAAGGGGGGGGGCCTTTCTCAAAACCTTTTATTTGCACTACATATATGCACCAGTAAGCATCTAGAAGCAAACAATGCATTTTTAGTAGGGTTTTTTTGTACGATTCAGGAACACAAGAAGTTTTAAATATAAACATTTAATTGAATTATTGCCTTGTCCGTAAATTAGGCAGATCTAGAGGGTGTCAGAGGGGCTTCAATATCTTCTTTCCCAATTCAAGTTGATGATCAGATATTTGATAAAAACCTTATGGAGGGGAGAGATGTCAATCAATAGTTTTAATTTCATATGATTATTGATTACGGTTAAAAATGTGGTTAAAAATTGTTGTCAGTCAAAAGTAGACTAAGTGTATCCTGTGGTTAAAAATTGTTGTCAGTCAAAAGCACTATGTTAAATGAACTATTAAAGTAGTGTATCCTCTTTGTCATTAGGTACCTAAAGAACTCGTCATTAAATGCTTCAAGTTCATTCCATGCGTGTTTTAATTTAACAGAATATGCAGTACATCTAGAAAACAGATGTTTATCAACGAAATTAATTTTGTTTCAAGGTTTTAGAATTTTCTGCAGTTCTTTTATTATGTCCCTGTCACACCCGGACATGTTGGCTAGCATATTCCTTGCGAAAATGTGACATTTCAATATATTACTACCTATTTCTCATATGTTGTATATTCCTACGACATACGTATAATTTGTCGCCCTTTACAGGCAAACGGCAGCGTACTCCTATATGTGAAGGATCAGGTTCAGCTGAGCTAAAAATTATAAAAGCAAAACAAAACAAACCAGCTGCTTCTGCTCAAACCGTCGAAGTTATCTCCCTCTGAAGCTGTCTGCTCTGATCTATCACCATTGTTTTATTGAGCTATCTCAAAAGAATACTTCAGACATAAGTTAAAACAGGATCACGGCAGTGTTTTATTTGCACATGAATCACTTGCTGCCCGGCTCATAAGTGATGCTTTGTGAACACATTTTCCCTTGAAAAAAAAATCTACATCACAATTCCTTTAGATTACGTCACAATGCAATTACCACATTTGGGCCAATTTTATCAGTCCCGGTCACAAATAACAAAACCTACCTCAGCAGATGTTCCCGCTACATGGTATAAAAGGGCAGGAACAGACATGATGTTTAATGTAAACACAGTCATCAGGTTTGGAGAGAAGCTTGCCGCTATCAGTGGTCTGCAAGTAAATACATTACATACCATAACACCTGTTTTTTGTATGTCATACATTATATGTTATGAAATCTAAAATATGATATATAAGATATAATATGTTCTACTTATGTGTTAAAAAATCTGTATATCCTTTGTATATAAGGTTATTAATAAGGTAGATTCATAATGACCAACTTATTTGACAGAGGTCTGTCATATTGGCCTGAGGCAAAGCAGTCCTGCCACAGCCTTGACTTGAATAGTCAATCCACTTATCTTGAGGCTTGTACTATACCTGACAGGGGAGCAGTCCTGCCACAGCCTTGACTTGAATAGTCAATCCACTTATCTTGAGGCTTGTACTATACCT
>JACSZP010026552.1:0-20505 GCA_016161895.1 Pinna nobilis
ATATATTTTGAATTGGGCAGACAAAATGGTACGTGAGATGTAAACGTAAGGATTGAAAGGGACCTTCACTGCGTATACGGTAGCATGAACGCTGTTGCCAAATCACATTTTTATTTTGTAGCGCGTTATAAATACGCAGTAAGAGCGACATTCATTTCTTAACTGAACGTAAATTTGTTGGCTAAAGATTTGTAATTATGTAGTTGAGCTAATTTCCAAACCCCTAAATGCGAGTTTTGATCGTCTCAAAAAGAAATTTTGTTAACAATTTAAAAAGCCACTTGGGTAATCTACATCTATTAGATAGAAAGCAGAATATTATAAATATAATCTGTATAAAGGGTGATGTATTCAAGGTAGACGAGATAAAAAAAAAATGACGATTGTCAATTCAACAAAAAGTTCCTTTTCCTCCGCAACATAAGTCATAAGAGGTGGGGTATGTCAGATAATTAATATAGAGTTACCTTTCTGTCGTGTGACCTTTTAAATGTAAAGTAAATTGTGATACGAGGTATGAGTGAATGGTCACTTCCAATCGACAAAATTGCTTCGAGATACTAAAGCTATTAAAGAACATGTTAAATACAGAAAATGGTCAAGGACTCATCGCAATATATTCCATGTTCTCTGTCATTTTATTGCCCTTATTTGCACATGATTGTAGTGTTGCCGATTGGATAGGGCGAAAATAATAATAGGATTAAATCATATATTCGTTCAATATGACAGGAAAATTAAATAAAACGTTACTTCGTATGTTAAATGAACATTTAACTCCACGTTCTCCTTCAAGAGACGGATTACCTCGAGTAAGTAAAAAAGTAATTGTTAGATTGAGAATGATAATTCGAAACAATGTGTTGAGCCATTCTAATCCCTGTGTCTAATTTATTATTTCAACGATAGATTTGTAAACATATTATTTTCAGTTTCGTCGGAGACCCTCGCAATGTAACGTTAGAAATCTAAGTAACTGTGAATATAAAAATACATGTACAAGGTACAATATCACGTTACCATTCAAACCATGCATATAACATACACTCTAGCGGAGAAATCAAGCTCAGCCGGATCAGCTCTGGACTTTCATTATAGAGCTCCCTGCTTCAATATCCGGTCGCACAATATTTTCAGAGCTAAGGTCTTCTCTTCTCTCCGCCTTTTCGGTCTCCATATTTATGCCTAGATGGAAGGTAAAGCGGTCTAGGGTGTATGGTTAATACATTTGTGAAATGTAAAAGTGTCGTTGTACTATATAAGACGTTGGAAATGCGAACCTCTCAAAAAGCACAAACACACACTTGACACCTTTATCCTTGTCTCACAGGGACCAGTAGCTAGAGTTTTAAGTAGTTACGCCGCTCGTTATAGTAAGCCGATAAACTCCTCCCAGACACCTGATCCCATGCATTTGCATTTGGTTCCCAAGTTGAGGCCGTCATTATTCTAAACTTATCATATTTTTAGGACTTAAATTTTCAAATATCCTTTGGCGTTTCTTCAATTTTACGATAGAGCTAGACCTATACTTAATTATACTAATACGAAATAAACAAAGTGGCAGATCCTTATATAGGATATCCTTCGTCCAGAGGACAATATATAGATAATGATAACAACAGATTACAGTCAACTCCACATATAACGAGGTTGAAGCGGCTTAGACATTTGCCTCGTTATAGCCGATCTTCGCTATTCGCATTCACAAAGTAATGCATGGAAAGTGCAACGGGAATAAAAATCACCTCGTAACAACCGGTACCTCGTTACATGTGATCTCGTTATATGCGGAGTTGACTGTATTATCATTATTAAAGGTCGTAATGGAACCTCTTTATTAAGTCTATGAAAGTAATTGACTACAAATGGTCTGATTGTAGAGAGATGGTTTCCTATGTGAGGTAGAAATAGCCTAGATTATCAATAGGCTGACATAATTTTAAGGTCTTTATTGCGAGGTGGTCATCTAATTGAGGTGGTCTTTAGGCAAGGTTCCACTTTATTTATTTGATTTGTATTTGTTTCAGTATGAATATTTGTTTAATCTTTAGTATCAATTTATATATTTTCATGAAGAAAGGCGCATTCCAGTTTTGCGTCTTTCGAATTCTAGGGACACCGACGTAGCTATTTAATCAAATTGTATTTCATTCAATCACTGGAAGTATTTAATGGATATAGTATATTAAATTTTCCACCTCGGTTCTTTCTACTTTTGCCTCTAATTAACTTCCGGTTTCTGACATTATCGGAGCAATCAGGTCAGACGTCACAGTAGAAATAAAAAAGACGACCATGAATAAAAGTGAAGGGATCAGATCGCATTAGTAGTACATCTAATATCACAGGGCAAAAATAGATCGAATCGTACTTTCGTGATGCGAATGAGAGGAGAATTACCACTAATATTTACGAATCAAGAATACCAAACTACATTTTGTAATTGAAAGTAACACATATGAAAACAAAAGACAGAAAGCTTAATTCTACAACACAATGGATAGATATGCAGTTGAGGCAATAGATCTATTTTTACCGAAAATAAGATGAAATGATAAGATTTGGGTTAGTAATACTAAATTGTGTAACGATGAACAATAAATACACAACACATTTATTTCGGTTAAAGCAGCGGTACTTGGAAGGGTGTATATTAATTTCACAGGTAGAAAAACCAAATCTGACCTTTTTGTTCAAAACACGTTTTCAGTCCTGGAGAACGATGGTAAAATACATGAAATAGAATTTCTATTTCAGAATTGTTTTTGTGATTGAAAGATATTGGATGGGGATTAAAAACTACAAAACTGCTTCCATTATCATTTTGGCAACCAATAGTACAATACAAATTCACCAATCGTAAACAGTTTCATATACTAACCACAACATAATGGTGTTTGGGTAAATTCTACAACAGGAGATATCTATCGCATACCATTTGAACGGAGAGTGTAATTTACACATATGCTATTCATAGTATTCATAAATGTAGACAATATTTCAGGTAATTTGTTACGAACTTCGGATCAACAGTAGGATTCTCAGTCTATTCTTGCAAAGTAAAATATTTCTTTTAATTGCAGCTTTACGTGAACGAACATATAAATCTCGAACAAAGCATCTTTAAATGGTGGTCCGAATCATTGTGCTTTGAATTGTTATGTTTTTCAAATGACACTTCTGAAGAGATCTGACCTCCATTCGACACATTAATCATTGGATAAGAAAAATTATCAAAATCGGTACAAAAAAAATTAGGGAAAAGTAAGTGGATGCTCTAGACATATAAATTACAATTAAAACAGTACAACGTAGTCGGGAACAGCTGGCGGACAATCCCTTAACGGAAGAGTCATCCGTCACTGACTGTCAATCCATTCGACATAGATCCAGGAGAGAGGTTTATGTAACGGGAAAACTGGGAGAAATAAGTTAAGTAGCAGATGTTTTTATAGTTATAATTTATATAACGAATGGAGAGTGCGGTCACGTGCTTGACATTGGGAAAGTTCTAGTGTATATGTTTGCTCCCAAAGATAAACCGTTCTTAGAATAATGAAACCCTTTAATACAGACATACGTAATACGAGCATCATCTACATATAGTGGCATCAAATGCTCTAATAATGTTTTGTATAAAAAGTCTGTATAATTCTTAGATTTTAAAGACCGTATAGAAAAAGCAGTCTATTCCGCTTCTTAAATGTGTTATATAACATATATTGAAATATTTGTATGCACCCTTGCGATGAATGGAAATGAATATGAAAGTACAAAGTCGAAAAAAAAGTTCTGCGACGGGAGAAAAATGGATTTAACAATATTTTGTGTACATAAAGTAATCTTTATATGAAAAAATAATTTTATTTTTGCTATTTAATCGTATGCACGGACGAATCATTTGTTTGCGCATTGAAATAGATTTTTGAGCAATACCCTTTTACCGTTATGCTTTTTAATTAAGACTTTTTCTTTTGTAAGGACAAATATCTGTAAGTACTAATGATTCATGCAAAAATGATTCTTGGTACGGACGAAATAGTCCAAACTTCCATGTAAAGGCCTAGTAAAAATCAGTAAAATGGTAGTCAAACAACAGTTTAACAAAGAAAAGATGCGTATTACTCTGTGTATGTTATTGTAGCACCTTATTAGTTGTCGATATAGTGGGTAGTCTCTCCTTGCTACACCACGACCTACATAAAACAGGCACCCAACAGCCTACAAGACATCAAAACGTTAAAGAACACCTCACCTCACTTTGCACTTCTGTATGAAATTACAATATTGAAAACTTTATCTCTAGAATCATAAAATTACACGTAGCACGTAAGCACTATGCAAAGCAAGCATGTCGTTATGTAAGCTCTTTTCACCTAAGTCTGGTCTTAATCCTGAACATCAACGGTAACAATCCGCTTACAAAACCTTGGTGATCAATTAGTGTTATGAAAGTATTGCACACTGGATCAGTATATACTAGACAGCATAGGAAATAGAAACAGAGAGCCAAGATAAAGTAGCATTTCTTTCCAATTCTTTATCCTGTCAATTGACGGTGTTTTCTTGTCTGGGGGACAACGCTGAAGGAAAACAAGGAAAGTCTGTTAGGTGCACTTGAAATAAATTACGCTTAGAATAAGGCTTACCGCTTCACAGATCAAACTAGACGAAAAAGCTTAAGACATAACCTTGCTGCACTATGAGGTACCGTAAAAGATACATGTAAATCTCAGTAAAGCTATGATAAGATTACGCGTATAATCCCTATTTTTGTAGCGAATCAATGGATATAATTAAATCAAATTCACTCTCTCTAGATACTGCCTTGTGCAGTATGTTATTCTGTTTTTAGAGTGATAAAGAGTACTATCTACACTGTAGAGTGTTGTATTGACCTATCGCTTTGACCGAATTTTTGACGAATTTCGATACATCTTAACTTGATGTATTCATGGCTTTTTATTGTGTAACTGTAGTAGTAAGTTTTGTATCCTTAAATTCTCCATCCTGTGAAATACTGAATAGAATTTCCTTTTGGTTTCCTGTTACTAAGTCAAGAAATTTTGACGCGTCTGTGTTTACCGTATTTTACGAGACGTTATTTTCGAGTGTACGTGTACAAATATATTTGTAAATAACATAATTATGTTGTATTATATATGTTAATGTCTGGTTAAAATATAATGCACAAAATTCATTTACGCGAGAAAAAAAAAATCGTGAATGAAACCAAATTTATAGTAAACGCTCTCTAAGGAGAATAACAAATATCCAGTAAAGGAAAGAAATAGATATACATCAATATGTGCGTTAGATTTAAAAGAAAATGATTGGATCTTATTTATAATATGCATTTCTGAAAATCGGTCCAAACAAATCTGAAGTACCGAAGGACACCAGCGTCTTTTGATATGACCAGTCCAGGAAAATGACTGTTTAAACGTGGAAAACATATGCAAATCCCTAGCAGGTCGGGATCGGGTGTCCGGAAGGAGTCAGCGACTTCTGTTGACATGCCACACCCGACACAAATGGTCCAAGGAAGACCCTACGAATTTTGTAAAATTTCGTTTTCGGTTGAAAAAGTCATATGTTCTTGATCTAGCTAGCTAAATGTAGTCGTTGTAAATGGCCATGCTCAAGCGTATCACCCAGCACCCTAGAAAAGGGAACTTCACATTATTTTACAAATTCAAACACGTATTTAGATTAATTTTAAACGTGACTTTTGTACTTTTTATAATGTATAACATATATTATTTCATTAAGTCAAACTGTAATTCCCTACCAATATAATTTTTTCTGATCTTGTTGTAGCTAACGGATGCTTAATCATTCATATCTTATGTCTAGATTTATCTCCCCTTTTCAATAGGTCGTTCTCTGGCAAAATGGCAAAATTTTTGGATTAGAAAAAAGCTATTATTCTTTCCGTGCTGTTTTTCATCTAGATATACGCTAAAGCTACCATATTTTTTTTATCTTGCATAAACTAGACAGTGGGTGTCCGAGTAGCGTAGTGGTTATCGCACTCGTTTCTCACCAATGCGACCCGGGTTGATCATCGGATCTGCCTAGGTAGTATGTGAGATGGTATGGTTGGTCGCCAGCTCGGACACGTGGGTTTTCTCCGGGTTCTCCGGTTTCCTCCCAAAGCAAGAACCCCAGCTTGCCGACATCACAGTCAAGAGAGACATTAATATCAGTTATTTAAACTTGTTTGTTAATCGTTTTAAAATAAATAAAGTTTAAAGTTAAACTAGACAGTGACAATTTTTTCCCATTCAACCCTGTCGCTCTTAACAAACGGACAAAAAAAAAATTAAGAGTAGAATTTCTCACTTACAATGTAGTTCGACTACACTTATAAATAAGAAGGAATTTATAAAGTATTTTCAAACACTTAATAACTTGAAAAAGAGAGGGGTTCGAGTTGATCAGATATTCAAAATTTTACAAAATTACAAAATTCTTGTAAACATATTATCCCTCTTTGAGGAAACCAGATATTTCTTTCTTATTAATGAACAGTTTTACTTTGTGTCGTTTGCTTCCTCTCTAAGATCCCGAATAAGGTCACGTGAAATAAAAGTTGTTCTACTCTAACTACTTGGTAGCAGGTGGTTCTCGGAAAGAAATAACAAGATGTTGTTTTTCTTGGGAATTATTCTGATTCTGGCGTTAGACCATCCCTTTTCATTTGTACAGGGCATTAACCTTGTGTCATCTGCTTCAGTTACATGTAGCTAGCATAACCATAATTTTTTTGGATTTAATATTGTTGTGAAGTCCTATGCCTTTGTGGAAAATTAAAATGCAAGTCGACATGGTAACGGTGATATATGAATAGCTGACTGCTTGTTCTGCTATCATCAATTTTCATTTTCATATCTTGTTTGCCGTTCTTAAATAACCTTTTTAAATGCCATCTTAAACATATATACTGTTATTTCACAAAGACAATAATTCACTATTAGGATTTTAAAGAAATAACAAATTTTTCCCTGGTGTAAAATGTTCTTTCTTTGAACTGAAAATGATTTTTTTAAGCCGGAGTCTATCGTATTTAATGATCAGAGACTTAGTTTACATGTGGACCCCTGTAAGTATCAAAGTAAGAGTCAATATGAGTCCGGCTCAGCTAGACAAATGAAAAAAATATTTCCTAAGGGTTTGTCTGTATTGTTTACTGTCCTAGGAAAAATTTATTCTTTATATGCCATTTTATGCCTGAGTAATTATGACGACGAAGCATATTTTTGTCAAAACAACGACTAGAGAAATATTGCCAATAAAAATTAAATGTTAGTTTCTCTTCCGAGTGGTAAGACATTTTTCGTGTTACTATTTTGTGATAATGTTTGTCGATTAAGTATCCATTAGTCATTTATTTCTTATTTGCATAATTGGTGATATGCAATTCTGAATAGTTATTCAATCAATTATGGCCATTATCTTCTGTCGTGGAAATTTAATTTTCCAAATTACATTAAATATATGTAGGAATCAAATTTTAATTAAAGATAATAAGCAGAGAGGCATTAACACAAATAATCATTTAATGATTGTCCCTATTAAATTGATAGTAAATCAACAACTTTGATAATTAGAATAGCATAAACGGTTAATATTCACTTGGCATTCGATTTCTTAAGTACTTGATTTATTTTTAGTCTTTCACTTCAAATAGTTAATAAAACAGCGAACAGAAAAACAAGTATTGGTCTACTGCCCTTCCCGTCCTTTTATATGAGATAGTAACACAGTAAACCATCTCAAAACCTTTATAGTTCTTTAACACATAGGAGAAACTATTCACCATGGGTCAATATTTCTGAGGCCGTCAGCAACAGCCAATGTGGATGAGTGGTAGGGTGCTCGACTTCAGATTGTGAGATCGAGTTCACTCGGCAGCATTAGCTGACTTTTCTCTCCTCTGATAGTTATTGTTGTTGTATTGATGTTTAACATCCCACTTAGAATATTTCACTCATAAAAGTTTGCCTGTGCTCGACACTTTTGGCCAAATGGCAAGTAGGGTTCTTTATCGTGTCAACACCTACTGTGACACAGGACCTCAGTTTGTACTGTCTCATCTGAAAGACAGGGATGACCAATCGCAGCGTGGCACTGCACGGATTCGAACCCCAGACCCTTCGATTCGAAGTCGAACACGCTTAACCACTCGGCCACGGCGGCTCCTGTCCTCTGATTGATACAGTAAAAACTCGAGTCCTATGTTACCTTTAGATGTAGCCACATTAGGTGATCCTAACTGATCAATGGCCCAATGTTCAAGCATCGACCAAAATCATTACCGGTATTCCTTGACATTTCAAGACAGATTAAAATTTTTGAGTAAAACTTTAAAGAACAGCACATCGAGCTAAATTAAGCTGTTAACTATTTGATTCCATCACAATTTAACTGACGGAACTTAACGGACGGAACCTCAGATATCTATATTTCAGACATATCTTTTTAATTTAAGGAGGTATTTCTTTGATAATTAGCATGCGTTTTCACAAATTTCTGAATGTTCATTAAACACCTGAACCAAATCCATTTTAACCACATGATTCAGAACTTTATTAATGGGTATGTTTATTTCATGTGATAATACCATTTTATTGTTACCTGTATTCGTTTTACCTTTTTTTTTATTTTTCAATCTTGACCTTGACATTTGACTTCTTTGTGGCGAATATGAAATGCATACTCAGGATGAATTTTTCAAATATAATCTTATATTCACGGTCTCTAGGTTTTGCGTATAAATATTTAAGCACTGAAAAACAACAGAATTCCTACAAAAATCAGCTAAATATTTCGCTTTGTACATATTAATCAAACAGATAGGAATTTAGTTTTGAGATCTTGACTTTACAGCCCCCATAGAATGTTATCGTCTTTCAATCTATTAAAAATATTTCAAGGTATTACAAATTCTTACGACAATCCTTTTTCAAGCCTCACGTAACAAATACTCAACTACACTAGTTTTTTTTAACGACAACTAAATTTACCGGGTAATTGTATGAACACACACTGTAAATTCACGTGGTTTGTTGTTCTGCAGCAGAAGGATAAATCGTATGTTATCGAACCTTTATTGATCCCGTCTTCAATTATTCAGTGTTATAACAGATTTACGCAGGATTTCTGGTCACGTATGTCAAATAAATTGTTGGAAAGACCATGACAAAAATTAAGAGACGAAAACATGCCCACGGTGCCAATGCATCTGGAGAATCTATGAGCATACTTGTTTTTCTTCAAAATACATTAACTCAACCGGAGCCCCTACAGGATTAAGATAATTCATGGTTTGGTGAAAACTAATATAACTTGATTTGTTTTTCTCGTATTACTCCGTATAGATTTCCTTCAAATGGTTCCAACAATATTTTTATTATTATTTTTTTTATTTAATTAACGTTCATATTTGAATATATATTTTACATTAATACGTTACTAGATCAAAGGTTTCCATCTGTATATTTGTGAACTTACCCGTACACCGTTTATTAAAGAAATCACCAGTACAAAAAACCAAATCTCCTTATAAATTGACAATGAAAATTACACGTAAAAATGACATCAAGGCAAATATCGCCACGAGTGATATTGTAACGTGACCGGTAATACATATACTCTGTTTCGCCAAAACTGCTCACAGATAGAGCACACAACGGTGTAAATCTCCTCGAAAAACACGTCAAATACCCCAAACAGCTTTTAAATAGCTTTGTCTCTAGGCTCCGCTGACTATCTAGTGCAGTTGATGAAATAATGTTCGCACAATTTTGAAATACAACGACTTTTATAATTGTCGTTTAAAAAAACAGAGTATAAGTGGCTAAAATGGAGAGTCAGAGATCCTAAGGGGACATTCAAAATTAAACCAACACTATGGTCAGAACAAAACGAGACAACATTTCAAGTAGTAATTCACATAACAACACACAATTGAAAAAAGAAAGAAAAAATCGTGTGACAAGAACCATACAAAAAATCGGGGGTGTGTTTGTATTCTCCAAAAAGGTTAACAACTCCTGCAGCACGTGCGGCACCGAATGCTAAGTAGGTAAGACGTTAACAGTATTCAACCATCTATACCAATACCAGATAAAGTGTGGCTGCAATAATAAAAAAAAAAACTATTGACACTGAAGAACATCTTGCGTAATGGATCCAATACCTTTTGTTTCAACCAAATTTTTCAGTCCTAGCCTTACCATTACACATACAAATCACTATAAATAAGTTAAGCTATATTCAGTTTTCAACATAATGCCCAGTTAATCGGTGTTGTCTGATGTCTAACAGCGGCCACCGTGACTAAGTGATTAGCATGTTTGCTTTCTGATCGTGATTTTGTCTCTCCCTGTTTTTCGAATACGGAAAAAACCGAAGACCCATGCCACAGAAGATGTCGGCAAGTTTAAGAACCCTCCCTGCTCAAGGCCGAATTTATCGTCGTTCACAGGCATATGGTGAATTATCTATGTAAGTGAAAGGTTCTTGAGTGAACCGTGAAACATCAATACAACCAACCAATCGGAAGTCTTACAGATTGATTCTGTATCTGTTACAAAGTTCAAAAGGGAATATGAAATGAAAGTGTTCACTGTCTGACTGGCATAAGTACAATGATAATGCTTAATTTGACTCTCAAATTATCTCACTGCACTTAATACTAGATCCTATGCGCCATTAAATCTGATGCTATACCGCCCAAAAATTGTTTCGTACCAGTAATATCTCTGTTAAAGTTACTTGTTGTACATTTTGACAACATTCTTAGCCAATGTCGCCGATTTATCGATATGGAAAATGTAATATATCACTGATCATGATCCCAACAGAAAAACAACATTATCAATGATTGGCTAAATCGCCATACGCTTTATATCAATCTACACGCTATTATTATTCTAAATAAGTGTGATGTAGACATTTAGTTTCCATATCTTGATTGGAGAAAATCATGTATTCTATATATTCAGTATCATTAAGTAATTGGAAAATTGCATGCACTACCACAAAACAAGGTTCTATCACCTCGAAGAGATTCTGCTGATTACTTTTATGGCCAGGAGCTATCTCAAAAAGAATAATGAAAAATGTATCATATGATAAAACTCAAAGGAATTCAAAGTTCTCTTCACTTTTGTAAATAGAGTACAAGTGTATGGTATGCTGCAGTGCAAATATATGAAGGGCACACCCTGCAGTTAGCCAGTCGAGCAATTGACTAATTCTTTTTTCACGACTGGCTAATTAATTTCATTTTAGCTTATTTTTTGGCTAATAAGCTATACATATCATATAAAAGGGCCCATACCATATGTCTACAGATGATCAAACAAGTTTAAAGTTTGGTAATTTAAAATCTAAAATGGGGAGAACGTCCAAATATATTGAAAATGACATCCACAGTGGCTAGCAGATGTTATGTCAAATTGTTTTATCATTCAAGGGTGAGCCTTGAACATGGTGTGCATAGTTAAAGATAATCGCTTTCAACAAAACGTAGTCACCAAATGAATACTCAACCATAAACAAATAAGATACGTAAAAATTGCAGAAACCAAGGCATTTTTGTACCCGAGAAGATAAACAAATTCTGTGTGATACAAATTTTGACCTCTGTAAAAAAAAGGTAAAGGTAACTTACAGTAATCAAACTCATAATTCCTACAAGGAATGCAAAATGAGGAGTTAGGCAAACACGAACTCCTTGATACACCAGAGGTGGGATCAGGTGCCTAGGGGGAGTAAGCATCCCCTGTTGACCTGTTACACCGCCGTGAGCCCTATATCTTGAACAGGTAAACGGATTAATCTGTTGTCAAAATCGGTGTGTAAAGAACGGTCTAAAAACTGTTATGAAACATGTCAGACAGCATTCGTCCGAATGACAGGCCGTATCAGCAAACCAGATCATTGTACCGATCGTAGAATTTACGAAAAGCTGACTTTGACCGAGACTGTTGGAACCTCTGTAACATTAACTTGTTTGCTAGTGGTAGTGTAAGTCTAAAGATAGATTTTGAATGATTACAATTTAATAGAGGAATACTTTTGTTTGGTTATTCGAGTAAGGTAAAACATACACATACAGAAAGGTACAATAAGTCTCTTTTTCAATGCATGTTTCGTATTCGCCCCCTTTCTTAGAGCAAAATTGACCAGAGACGAAGATTGGGATTGAATTTCTGGGACATTAAGATTTTATAAATGTGTTTCGTAAAAAGATTCAATTTGTTTTTATGGTAAACTCATTTAATTAGTACATTGTGTATTTTTCTGTCTTCATTGGAAGGTATAATGCATTTGAAGGACGAAGTGCTAGAGCCTCTTCTGGTCAAGTTTAAATTATTGGATTTTATATGGAAATAAACGAAAAAGTAAAGGATCTACAAATGTACGGTATACTAGTGCAAGTTAAGGTTACACAATTTTCTTCAGTATTCACGTACGGCAAACGACATTACTTTTATTCACATTACTTGCTCAATCAGGTTATTCTGCTTACATTATGTCGTTTGATGCACCAGAGAAATTCCAGCTTAATAAATACGTTGAAAAGGAGAAAAATGCAATATATCTAAGAAGTACTAGAAAAATTAATTCGCACAATAATTTCATAGGCCAGTTAGCCATTATCTTTACGGTGGGTTAGTAAATCTTGTTGTTTTGTAAGACCAGAAGCTGTGCTCTAAAGCTCTAACTCAGAATCATACGAGTAATTTATATAAAACTATGAAAAATGAGGCGTCAGCTTGCTTTATTACATTTTTGAAAAGCATTGAACTTTCAAGAAGCGTAACCTTAATTGTTACTTATGGCCAGATCATGTAATTAATTTTTATTGATACTTATTTTTAAAAATAGTTTTATAGGAACTTAGGATATATAATATATAAATAGGAATTCCGATACTTATTAGCCTATAACCTATAAATATCAATCAAAATGTATGATTCCTCATAAAGAAATAGTGAATAAAATGACAGCTTTCTCTTTATGTTCCCATAACTTAAAAAAAACCATTTGAAAAAGAGACTGCCCTATAAATGTCTTAACACATGTTTTTATTTCAATATATACAATGCTAAACGACGCAGAAGAAAGTTTCATCCCGCCATTTATCAAATTTCACACTTATTTTTATCTTTTATTGGATAATTATTTTCATGATGTTTTTTCACGATTGAAAACACTTGGAACCTAGTAATATCACGTATTCCCGAAACGTCTTCCTCGTGCTCTAATGTTAATAATTGTGTTAAGTTCGGCAATAGTTCGATGACATATACTGGAGCGCCTGTTGCTTGCTATGTTACCAAGTAAAGACTACCGACTATCCGCAGCTATCTTACTTATCTTGTTTCGAGTGAATCCCGGGTGAAAAAAAGTTGTGACAGGTCGTATTACTTGATTCTTAATTGAAGATGTTGAACATTAATGGGTACTATGTCAATCTATGGGTATCAACAGTTGTGGTAAAACTGCATTGAACGATTTACTCAAATACTTTCTAAGATCATGCCTAAGATTCTAATGAAACTGTTTCATGTACCACGCAATACACGATGACGTTTGTGGTGCGGCTCTGTTGTTTTCAATAGTGATGGAATGACGCAAGAAATTGATATTCCGCGCTACGTCATTTCAGCGGAAAGATTATACAGAGTTACGTCCCTTCACCAGTGAAAAAAAAAACTAGTCCCGCACAAACGTAATGGAACATCAAGTGATACAAAAACAATTCCATTTATATAAAATGGGGTTTCCTGTTTGATGTAATATCAGATGCCATGATAATTCGACTCGCAGAAGTCTCTGACTTTATTGAAATATATCCATTAACACAATGATGGATGGAAACTAGTCATGTATTCCCATGTCCCTCCAGTAAAGTAAATTTTATTGACTATTAGGGTGACGTTGTCAAAACCTGTCTTACCCTATATTAACATCGACGGTTCCTACCTAAAATCTGTCTTCAGTTCCAGCCCAGACATGAACAAATGATTGACTAGTGTGTGATTGGTCAGAGAGAGAGAGAGAGAGAGAGAGAGATCGAGAGATCGAGATCACCTCAACAGATGGCCTGTTGGCAAGAATGTCACGTGTTCAAGTTTTGCGTAACAGTATCCGTATATAATAGAGATCCCATTATTTTCCATACAAAAAATTGTTTTCAACTTTAATTCGTCTCTATAATTTTATAAATATGAACATATACAGTAAGCCGCAATGATAAATAATGGCAGTAGTCACGTGGTTTGTGGTTAATCTACAGTTGATACTCTGTCAGCTTTTGGTGATAACGACGTGGTGGGTTCCCGTGCAAATTTGTTATTTGTGAACAAACTTTTTATTGCCAGAAGCGATTAAATAAGTTATTTCACTTTTCCTTGTTTCAATGCATTTGAGCTTGATGAAGCAGTATGAATTAATGAACATTACAAAGACGACTTTCCAGAAATATATCTCCTTGACATATTATTTCCGGCTCACAAAAATTATTCTCCTATCATTTCCTATCATGTCGTAATAGTGTTATATAAAAATCAATTTACATTTATTTCAGCGGGTTAATTTGCCACCTGTTTTCCTTTTTCACAATACTATTTTAGATATTTTCCCTGATTCATTCGACGTTGAATCAGCTTTTTTACTACAAGGATTCAAGCAAGCCAGGCCGATAATCGGTCTGAATAAGGTAATCCAGCTTGTCTCAGTTTCAGCTTTTGTGTGACACAGCGGTTGCCGCGCGCGGAGCAGGCGTTGCTTACCCTTCCGGAGCACCTGAACTCACCCCTGGTTTTTGGTAGGGGGTTCGTGTTACTTTGTTTTTTCTGTTTTACACGTCATGTTGTTTTGATAGCTGTTTGTGTTGTTTCCTTTTTGTTTGGCCATGATTTCGTCTGCCTTTGGATTTTTGAATCATTGATTCCCCATTGGTATCTTCTACAGTCAACTTTTTTACATTGGCATTGATCAGATATCATGTTCCTTTCTCTTGCGTTCTTTTAGAAGAAAGTTGAGGAGGCAAATACAAAAGTAAAATAACCTAGTCATCTTTAGCTGTACGGGTTATTCAGGCTGGGTTTTGAATACAAATGAAGAATGAAGCTTGAGCCCTAATGCCTCTTATCATATCTCCAAAGGATAACAGAACTATTGACAAGAATTGCTATAATAAACTATAGTTTTATGAAGCGTTTGCAAGGAAATAAAGTATAATACAGAAATCAAGTCAGTCAGAAACTACGCACTACTGATGTTAGGAGGTTAAATGAGCATATTGCAAGGTAACTGGTAACTTTGCATTCTTTTTGGTCCTATTGTTTAATCTTTTAACGGCAATGTTTGAAAACTGCCAAACAATTTCACCGATACCTTAGATCTACATATAAAAAACAAAACCACACAAAACAATGAAAAAAATATAAATGTCAAGGAAAGATGAGATATGTTATAACTAGAATACCCCTGCTTGTCATCAGCGAGATATCATGCGATACGTTGAGAGACGTCACCCTAGCACATGGAGTTTAATGGATATTATTTTGCTGTCTATTGAAGTTATGTTATCTCAGATACAGAGTCTAGGTTGAACCAAAATGCATCAAAGGGATTCGTGTGCTAGCAGTGATATTTCATTTGACAGTGCGATAATTCGCACAATAACACGACCAAGTACATCGCGGTCAAGAATAGTGTCAGTCTTAAGCTACTCCGATAAGAATTTGACCTTTTCTTTATTGTGTATTGTTTATTCTCTTTCCATTCAGTCATAGATTCTATGCATGTTGAGGAACTATTAGCACAAATTTAATTAAGAGATTGTTTGGTTTGTATCGTCTTTTTTTAATTCTAATATCTGTTCTCGGATGATGCATTACTGATAGAGAAGACCGTTCTAAAGGAGAGTAACCAGACCATTAAGTGCTGTCAAAATATTTTCCCAATATGAAATGATTTTATGCTCAAAAGCGAAAATTTAAGTAAAATTCGACGGTCCAAACATCATATGTTATCGCACGAGCCTACTAAGAATATTTTGAATACACACTTAAAACTGGAATATGTGTTGTATATTTCTATCGGGATATTATATTCTGTCAAAGAAGAGTGCAATGCACATGCTTGCAAACGAATTTAAATTACCATGGGCTATAAATCAAGAATTTACATAACTCCGAGTCGTAACTAATCTCTGCCGATTTTTAATATGTTGGAAAGAGTTTCTTAGTTTACTAAGTTGATCCACAGCCTTTAACACAGGTCATACATATAGTAATCAGGATTACTGCATATAGAGAAATATTTGCCCCTCATTGTCAGAGGCGATTTCAAAACGATAAATTCATTGAACGTTATGACGAAAATGGGCGAATTCAAAGCGAGTGAAATTATTTATTTCAGGTCTTTGGACCGATTGCAACTAACAATCTGGCAAAATGTCTCCTTAAATAATCTAATTTTATCATTGTTTTAACAGATCAAGATTTAAATTAGGAAAATCATTCTTAATTTGATATTTGAAATGTAAGTATAAGCATTGGCACCACAGTTCCTGACACATACGAAATATACACGTGTAAACATCTGACACCTCCATCCTCGAACGAAATCTCTGAAATGCATGGACACTAAGAATTCTGTGTTAAATTGAAATTTGAAATCTAATTAAGTGTAAATGATCCGTCAAATATAAACACAAATTCTGATGTAGAAATGGTTTATTCGGAACTAATGAGTCTTTCGACGTTAAAAAAATCGAATCAGACTGAACACAATTTGTATTTTTAACAGAGACCTTTTCTTTAAGGTCAAGGAGGACAGTAAATGTGTACACGTTCTAATAGTTTTTACAGGAGCGGCTTTATAACTCGATTTCGATTTCCAGGGTTATTGGAGAATGAAGCCTTCCAACAAACGATCAAAATGTTTTACGAGGTGTTTTATCGATACAAAATATTATGGTAAACCTTTTTTTCGTCTACATATTCAATATTCAGTATGTAGGTTCAATGGAAAATTAACTGATGCCAAAAGGGTTTTGGCGAGATGCAATTTTCCTCAATGTTGGATTACTTGAAAACAATTATTTGCATTAAACCTTCTGTTAGAATCCTGTAATTTGATTGGTTGAGAGCCATGCGACAATTTTGAATGTCACCCGCTCGTTCTACAAAGATAGAGAAGCCAGGGTGATTTTCCAAAAATTATCACATGCACCGACGTTAAAGTGCGCAAAGCATACGTCATCAGACTTGTGGCAATGACATAGTCCGTCGACACGCTCATAAATGCAAACTAGGTTTGTTCCAAACGAATGTCGAGTAAACAATAGTGTAATTAGGAATGCGATAATGGAAAACAAATTTTCAAATTTGACACTTGGTATAATAAAATAAATATAACATTTATAAGAGGGTGATATTGCAAATTTTTGACCCCTTCAGAATAAATTGTCAACCTCGGCTTTGCCTAGGTCAACAATGCTTCCTCGGGGTGAAAATATGCAATATCACCCTCTCATGAATGTAATATTCATATAATGTTAGTCGTATAATGCCAAATCGACATTTTAATACCTATCCAGCCATTAATTATGGATATTTATTTCCTTTCTGTTTGTCAGCTACTCACATTTATATGATTGATATGATTTGTTCTTCTATGATAGATATCATGTTTAAAACAGCCCGTTCATTTGGAAAAAAGAACAGTTTTGTAGTAGCTTAAGTCAAGGCAGTTAACAAATTATGTTCGTTTTTACAATACAATAGATCTGTAATTACTTTAGCCAAGCAGTTAATAAACTACGTTAGCTTTAACTATACAGCAGTTTTTGTAATAACTTTTATTTCAAAAGATACATAATTACCATATATCGAGAAAAATAGCATACAAATCCTGTGAATTTTAAACTAACGATCAGTTTACATGGACGAGTATGCATCATGTTTTTACATACAAATGTAGTTCTTATTAAAATTATGCAAGTAATTGAAAATTTATAGCAGTTATATATTACATTACGTTGGATCTATTACAAGTTGAATCCTGAAACGTTAAGACAGATATCCCTGTTTTCATAAGTGAACAAAAAGGGACGTATTAGGAAATCCATTGCTTCTTTCGGTCTTTTTCCGATAAAAAATGAAGACCCCATCCATTACATGTCACATCTAATGACAACAAAATATAAAGTGTAGCTCGCGTGAAATCTCCAATCTTCAATCGTTTAATCGAGCTGTTACAACAGATAACGCAAGGATTAAACCAATTTACTGAAAACATTCTGAAAAGCTTCCATTAAAGGAACAATTACTTCTGGACGACTGATTTTCTTTTGTTTTATTTTTCGATATAAATTCCTTTTACATAATTTACGTTTAGACTTTGCAAATTATGGATAGTATCTATATTCTGTTTTTAAATAAGAAAATACTTTTAAAGAAGTCGATTCGCTGCATACCGACAGACGTTTGGTGTCCTTGGTTTATCTTTATTTCAATTTAATTCTTTGTTATTTTCAAATTTATCTATCATGGCAGTTTCCATAATATGTGTGAGTTATCAACTTATCTAAATCATATATATTTTTTTGTTTAATTTCATAAGTTTTCTAACAATCTTTCTAGTCTATTTTATAGATTTCTGCAAGAAACAAAATGAATTATGTCACTGCTACAAGATCAGCATATTTGAAATACTCCTCAATTATTCGAGTTAATTTCAATTTTCTTAGCCAATATTTTAAATGGCTATATTTACCAATTACAAGAAAGATATTGTGTTATTTACCATCTGCGAACATTTTCTCAAGACATTTCTCGAGAAGAACATCGCACTATTAAGAATGTTAATGTCAAACATATTAACAAGTTTGCATGCACATGTATCGAAACGCTTAACACTTCAATAGTTTGTTACAAGTCTGCCTTCATTGAAGCATCTGTTTACAATTTCTTGTCAATTTCCAGACTATTAGTGAGATATATTGTGGCTTCGCGGAAGCGCTGTTCTGTTGGCAAGTACGTTCATGGTCCGATCCCGGGCGGTACTGACTGGATTTTCTATTCCTTCAGACGAGATATATAGAATCTATCACCACTTTGTACAGAGACAGAGAAATCTCACCCGAGTGTCAAAGATTTGCAGTCCACGACGAGGCTTGCCGAGTCGTGGATGATGCAAATCTTTGACACGAGGGTGAGATTTATCTGTTCCTGTACAAAGTGGTGGTTGATTATTTTTCTCTCACCCTCAAATAATATATTTGTAAGAAGTAAATATATAGGTGCAACACTGCATTCATGCAAACGAAATACGTCAAAAGTAGGTCAAGACTTACCGGTAGTGACGTCAAGGGGTTCGAGATAAGCACGCGGGGTGCGAGACAGAGATATCTCAGAACGGGTATATCGATGGATTTCTCTGTCTGGGGTGAGAGAAAGCAAAAACCGAGGTGCAGTGTTGGAGAAGTTGTTTGTACTTTCAAGAAGCTTCAATGCTGAACCTCCTTAAGTTCCGAAAACAGACCAAACCTTGAAGAATTCACTCGCGTCTCCATATCAGCGAAAATCAGAAAATCTGAAAATCTGAAAGCTCACAGAATTCGTTTAATGCAAAATGATAAATTCTAAGCAAGCATTTGTCAAGGAATATATGCAAATTCGAGAAACAGCAGGAATGCGTACTTATGAAAACTGAGAAGTGGGATGAGATCAGGTGTCGCGGATGTAGAAGAATTCCCGATTGTCCGGACAAATATGTCCATTAGAAACGATGCNNCAAAAGGAAGTAATTTCCGTCTCCCATATCGATTGATTTTTATGAGGTTAGTTCACTCTCAATATAAATTGACAAGACTTTCTTCTCATATGGAGAGGAAATACGCTGTAAGTTTTTTCCCCCAATATTTTCAGTATACGATCATTGAATTCTATGGTCATTAAACCAAGTATGAATAATGAAAGACAAAATCTCGGTTTTTTGTGATCTTGGGCATAGTTCCATTTGGAGCATTTTGTTGAGAACGGCTACGTATAAATTGAGTAGGATTTTTATCCCCTACATTTCCGAGGTCATGAACCCATGATAATCTATGAAATGATAAATGATTGACAGTTATGATTATACTTCATTATCGAGTATGACAACGTTGTTCCGGTTACTATGTTGACTGAACTGGACATCAAGGCTAATCAGCCAAGAGGTGATTGCCCGTCCTGTAGATCGATAACTATCTATGCTCTTATGCATTTCATGCTCTTTTTTTTTTAAATAAAAATCAAAGTTGTTCCTTCGTTGTTGTTTTTGTGTTGTGTTGTTTAGTAAAGCCCAAGCAAAATGTCTTTCCCTCTTTTGAAGTCCTCGCCGAATTCAGGTCAAGGGTTTAAAAAGTGGCCTATGGGAAACATATAACAGATAGAACAGAGGTCATGACCTTTCCTCTACAAATAT
>JACSZP010026561.1:0-13119 GCA_016161895.1 Pinna nobilis
ATTCAGGCAGGGGATGATTCATGTCCATCTCGGATTTAATTACACGACTTGTACGGGATGCCTCATTGTAAAAACTAAGTGAAAGTGAAATAAACAGGAGTAGTCCATAGAAATCCATGATGTTTTAATTTATTTTACAAAACAATGTACATTTTCAGCAATGAATTAAGACTAGTTGGATTACTCTGACAAATTACTCTTTTTTTGTTGTCATAACCTCCGAGTTGTTATTTGTTAAAAAACATTATTATGATGCAATGTTTCCAAAAAAAAAAATGATAAGAATAAGTGGTCTGTTATGGAAATATGCCAAAATGGCTTTTTTCATATTTTGTGATTTTTCCCAAACATTGCAATATTTGAAGTGATAAAAATATAATTCGCACCAGTAGATGGCGAAATGACTAACATGCCACAAAAGTGTCATATATACTCTTTATGTATCAATTATTGCTGGTTTCCATAGCAACAAATGTGGCATTTTCATTAAATAAACATTTGAATTAATGAAAACATGCAGATGAAATATGTCTCTAAGACTTACAAACATATCTATAAAAGCTGAAAGAGACTTCTAATCAACTACATGATTGATATTAATTGAAATCTAAGTTTTACGTTACCCATAGCTACAACCTCTGGTTACAATTAACAGTAGTAAACAAAGTAAAGCACTGAAACTTGCCATCCACACGAATAGAAATTGATAAATGACAACCTGTCTCTAGAAAAATCATGAATTACATTTCAGAGGCAATATTATGGACATTAATATAAATTACATTGTTTGCCAACTTTTTAAAACATTTTTGGCATAGTTTTGATACTAAAGACCAGTTTCTATACCATCATTTTACCATTGTAAAAAGCTGAAATAGGGCAAATATGTACGATTAGGTTATATTAAAGTTAACCAGCTGAAAATGACAACATTGTTGGCTTTAACATAACTTAAGTTTGATTAATGATAACAACAAGAACTGTTTGAGTATCTCAGCATACCTGTTTCTTCTCTCTTTTATTAAGTGCAAAAAGCTCACAGACTTGACAAGGTTACATGTTTGCAAATAAAGAGATTTTTACTCATTTTCAAATGCTTAAAACAGAGTGAATGACTTTTATTGAATGTTTTTTCCTTCATGATGTGATTTAGGCCATTCATTCACTATGAATAAATATACCATAAAGTGACAGTATTGTCTGTAGATTTCACCACCTTATTTATGAAGATCTTCTATTGATTTGATGTACATTGCTATAAGGGCATACTTATACTTCCACATGTATTAATCTTATTTTTCTCAGGCTTAAATATGGCATTCATATTTTTTCTGGGTTCCCCTCCCTTTTATGGGGGTGTTGCGGGGATGCAGGGGAGGATAAGGTCAATTAGTAGAGAGGTATCTATTTTACAATCTGACCATGCACAAAATATATCACATGACAAATAGCTATTTAGCAAAATCAGATGTAGACTTATTGGTTAGTTTTATGATAAAAAGTTCAGAAGAACATAATTTTATGATTTTAACTATTTTTTCTGGATAAGGTAGAAAAAGAATAGTTGATTTATCCTGCACAAATCATCCGAATGAAGTGGCCACCTGTCATATGTTACCTCATTTGCATCTTACCTAGATTGGTCCCTTAGGGCAGGCTATACCGTACATGCATTCTACTCATTGAAGAAACAATAATTGATAAAGCTCATTTAGTACATAACTTAACAAATCTAATGGCCCGATATAAATAACTTTACCTATTTTTGTCTTTCCTTTATTCATTCATTTAGTCATAATTCAGTTTTATACATCTCATACAAGTATACAAAGTAAGGACATTCTGCATGATTTTAGGACTGCCATGGCTCCATGGTTAGCATTTTCACCATAATTGAGTTGTCTTGAGTTCAAATCTGCACTGCAAACTTGGCTGTTATTTCCTGATTATCAGATGAGAGAGTCAAATTGAGGTTCAAAGCCCTTGTATTTTCCAAATTCATTGCCCTTCGCTGGCTCATGGTGACATCTCCATATAAGTGATAGATGTTCATTGTGGCAAAAAATAAGGAAAAAACCTATCTACAGTCTTGATTGAAGTTTAATGACCTACCGTTCATACAAAAACCATTGTGTATTTATCACATCCAGACGAAGCTTTACTCACTCCCTCTCACCAAATTACACTCCATATATAACTATTGCCTTCAGCAAATATTCACAGATTGTAATACAGACCATTATAAATTATCGATAATTATCTTAGATATTGGTTACCACATGCTTTTCTTGCCTGCTGCCGTCGGAACGTTAGAACCGGAAAAAGATGGTTTCTTGGACTTGGACCGTTTTCCAATAAAGGACTGGGTGCTATGTACCTGTGTAATATCCTTCATCACAAATCAGTCAAATCTAAAACCCCACCGAATTTTAAAGATCAGTGATTTCATATTATTCCATATATCTATACCAAACCTATTGACACCAAAGTTTTCAACTATAAGTAGGTGCTGCAGAACCTTAACATTGACTGTTACAAGTCAAAACCTCCTGGATGCACGTGTTCTAATTCCCCATTCGTGTATGGTCCTGATGACCACGTTATAACAGGTAACCTGAAAATTGTTGAAAACAGACCTCTGAGGAATATGTTAGCCAAAGGACAGAAATATCGTGAGCCTAAATCCATAAATTTGAGACATAATTTGAAAGTTCTTATGGATTCTGTCGACGATTACGCAAGAAAATGGACAAAACGCGAAAAAGAGAATCGAAATGGGGGAAGTCAGTGAAGTTTTTGATACAAATTAGAATTAGAAATCTCAAAGGGTCAATGAGAACACAAGGGGCATCAGTCTTCAAAGAAAACAATGTTGCTGAACACCTGTCTTACCTTCATGACAAATATGTTTTGTGTCTGCCGACAAAGCCCCCAGCAATATCATTTTTCTATACAGATCAGATTACATAACCTGCTTAATAAGGGGAATTGAGCATTGACAATTCGATTGGCAATCCCACATATACACCGACTACACTTACGATACAGGAAATCCTTACAAATCATAAGTCTGTTATATATTCCTTGGTTATTCCAACAAAATATGAGGAACTAGATTTCCTGTTTCTTTACTGGATTCCAAAATTACCTTTGTACATAAGTGTCCTTACAAACAACGGTACATTTTAGGTTCTGTTCCACAAAACCTCTTACCAAGCTATTAACGTCTAATTTGTCAGCAATTAAGGATGAGCTTCGAAACTATTGTGATAATTACTATTCAAGGGGTGATGTGAATCAGAAGTGGATTCTTAAAATTTCTAAAGATCTTTTGGAGAACATACAATCTAAATCCCTCTCTTCATGTAAGAGCATACACAAGATGTGACTTTTCAACACTTTATACTAATATTCCCCATTCTAAACTAAAAAGAGAAATTAAAACAATTAGTTCAGCTTTGCTTTGTCAAGAGAGTTACAAGTATCTCGTAGTAGGCAAGGAAAAACCTTACTTTGTGAAAAACCACTCTGATTCTAACAAAAAAAAAGTTTTCTGAAAATGACATCATCAGAATGCTTGAATTTTTTATTGACAATATATTTGTTGTGTTTGGTGGACGGGTTTTTCAAGAAACCGTGGGTATTCCAATGGGCACGAATTGTGCCCCTCTTGTTGCGGACTTGTTTCTTTATTGGTATGAGACTGGCTTCATACAGGGGCTTCTAAGGAACAATGACAAGAACTTAGCCGGTACATTAACTTCCCGTTCCGCTATATAGATGACGTTATTTCATTAGATAATACTAAGTTTGGTGACTATGTTGATCGCATTTATCCAAATAAACTTGAAATAAAGGACACCACGGACACCGCCAAGTCTGCTTCATATCTCGACTTACACCTAGAGATTGACAGTGAAGGACGGCTGAAAACCAAACTTTACGACAAAAGAGATGACTTCAATTTCTCTATTGTGAACTTTCCATTTTTATGTGGCAATATTCCAGCAGCACCTGCCTATTGGTATATATTTGTCAGTTGATAAGATATTCCAGAGCATGTGTTTGCTATCAGGATTTCCTTGATAGAGGGTTTATTCTGACAAAGAAGCTACTTAACCAAGGGTTCCTAACGGTTAGATTGAAGTCATCTCTTCGAAAATTTTGTGGTCGCCGCCATGATCTGGTTAATCGTTATAGTAAATCTGTAAAACATATGATGAGGGATATGTTCCCCTTGTCACATACCTAATCCCGTCCCACCTTTTTATGAATATCACCGATTGTGGCTTAATACCGTAATCGATGATATGTGGCACGGCGTGCCATCATGGTCTGGTTAATCAAACGGTTAATCTGTAAAAACATGATAAGGGATATGTTCCCCCTGTTGCATACCTAATCCCGGTCCCCTCCTTTCTCGTTTATGACCATCACCGATCGTGACTTATTCTTGCATTCGAAAATGTGTGACATGAAGGGTGCACCTGAACTCATACCCGGTTTTTAGTGGGGTTCTTGTTACACTATTTTAGTTATAATTGTATTTGTGTATTTCTGTTTGTAATTTTGTCTCCTTTTTGTTTTGGTCAAGATTTTTTCTGTCGTTGACTTATTCTATTTGGAATGCCCCTTGGTATCTTCTATTTCACCAATTTGATTAGGATTTCATGCCCGTATCAATGGGGCTGTGGGTTGGGTTGGGGTCAGCCATGCCCCCGCCTGGAATTGGCAAAATTATACCAACATTGACCTATTATGCTTAGATTCTTATTTTAACAAGGTTGGATTTTTTTCTTTTTTTTTCCCAAGTTGGCCCACACCCACATCAAACCCCTTGGAAAAATTTGATACCCCTGCCGTGAAATAATACCTAGATCCTCACATTAATCCATCATAAATAAACAAAGAGAAAGTTTGAATTTTGTAGCGGTGGAATGATTAAGAACATTTCGAAATTCAGTTTCCAACCACAATCTTGGCCACATATGGCCATTTTGAATTGAAATTTGGTATACAGGTATTCATCGGTCATGAGTATTCATGCATTAAGTTGAAATTTGGTTGAATTCAATAATTTTTGTAAAGTTGTGTTGCTTAGAAAAAAGACAATTTCAATACTTTATTACCAGGTGGGGTATTTGAGTATTTAGATATATCTACGCCTCAGGGTTATATACTGGTAAATGAAGTAGGCCTAATCATATAATTAGAAAAGGAACACAGTCAGTGGCAACAACAACTAAAAAAGTACCAGCACTTGCATTGTACCCAATAAGAAGGTACTCTGCAATTTTAAGAATTATTAGTTACATGTATAACTTATATAGGCAGAATTGCATTAAATTGTCATAAAGGATTTGTATGTAATGTAAGTTTGACCCTCCTTCTTAGGTACGAAAGCCACTGAGGCTCAACTCCGTAGAACAAATATTTCTTACGTGAAATAACGCAACACTTTATAAGGTTATAACGCGAAACTTCATATATCATATGTGATATTCTGATACAGAGCTGGGTAGGAAGGTTGGGATGGCTGGATTGTTCGAAGGTGTGACAAGAAAAAAATGTACTACTCAATTTTTCATAAGCCATGAATTAAAACTAAAACTAAGAGGGATCCATGTCCACGCATGATACCGGTATTTGCAATGACAGGTAGTAACACATAATGTGCTACATGTAATTCCATTCTTATTAAATTCTTAAAATATCGGAACATATCCAGGAAACAAACCGTTCCGTCTCGGCTGGAATGTGCTCACCGACTGGACGTAATGGTGGGGGAGGAGGGGTGAGTCAGTATAGTCATGTACATTTATTCGCCGAGAGTACCAATGTACTTTTCTACATGGAACAAATATTACCCAAATGATACAAATAATCAAGTCAGCATATTGTTTGCAATCAAATTCTTAAAAACAACTGAATTAATCGTTTGTTTACTTCGTTTGCACTCAATAAAAAAACCTCCCTTAGACATTTTCCCCTTTATCACCACAAAAAATAATGCCATGGATTACACAATAAAAATCCCACGGAAGTTAAGCAAATTTTTAACTCACCAGACATGTTACCTTTCATTCAAATTAGTCAATTATCAAGATAGTTCAAATTAGGAATATTTGTTTTTTATTGATCAAATTTTATTATTTCACCTTTTTGAAAATAGAAAAGAAAAGCAACTTTTCTTTCTCATTTTGAGGGAAAAGTTAATGATTTGTATGACTATGCATGAATCACTTTTTTGTATATAACCTGCCTGAATTTATAGAGAACTGTACTAAAATATAATCTTTGTACTTGGACCTAAAACTAGTACATTGATTTGTATCGCGATTATTTTAGTTATTTGGCGATTTCAGAATTTCTTTATGCCGATGATATGAACTTCAATCATTGTATTCATATATATGATAATATTAATTCTCACCTGGAAAAGTATACCTCCTGTTTGATAATGTACTATTTGCCGTGTGATTGTTTAGTGTAGCTCTCAACCTGAATGTCCCTCCTACAAGTAATGGTTTAGCGATGAATTTCAGATTATTTAAAGATACTCTGAACTGTACCGGTCTGGTTGAAGATGCATTCAAAGGACCACCAACTATGTTAAATACATCATACATAGCTTCACTGCCATCTATTGCCTGAAATCATATAACAGTATACATGCATACATTATGCCGGAACTGCTATATCAAAGTTGATTATTAAAGTGAAAAAGTAACATAGAGTAATTACCGATCACCAGTCAAAGAAATTTATAGGAGTTTATTTTGTAAAAAGTAATCATTTACCTTACATTTTCAGTTTATCTAGTGATACATATGTAAGTGGCTTTCATTCACTTGTTTGGTACTAAACATTTTAAATACCGAATAACTCCTTGTCTACGGTTTTTATGATATTTGCAATATTATGCGTCAGTCTTGAAATTCAAATACTTATACACGTAAAATACAAAAAAGTTTAATCCACAAAATTCGCAACACATTCGATTCACGTAAACATGTTACCTACCGCCCTTTGTTCATTCTTGATATATATTCACCCATATGGTATCTGAACGTTTATTTTTGTGCTTTACAATATCAAACATATCCATCTTTTAATTTGTAAAAGAATTAAATGATGGGCATTTAACAAATCCTAACGTTGTTAGTTTCTCTAAGTCCCAGGAGGAAATTGCAATTTAACAACAGAATGAGAGAAGTGCTTGAAAAATGATACAGTAGAGTCGGTCTATAACGAATTGGCTTTAAGAGAATTCAATTATATAACGAAGAGGAATAGATTCCACGAAAAGAGTTACTATTTATCTATATTTTAGTAAATGCTGGTTCTGAAAACGAAGGATGCCTATAACAAAGTCAAAAGCCAATCCCCTTTTACTTTGTTATAGACCAACTCCACTGTACATACTTAAAAATGACAAAGGAAAATCTACTTCATTTTCTTCAGGGCCATATCAAAATAGGTAATTTTGAATTTGAAAATGAACCAACAAATACAATTCGAAAATATTCCATGGAGCTTGAAATATGTATACTGTGTGCACCTTCAGGGACTTTTATGAAAATGAATTCGGCTAAGATTGAATAAATTAAACTTTTTCCTCTTATGATTTTGTATTTCAATTCTGACCAAATTTTTCGATTAATTCATAAAGATTAAACAATTGAATGACGTATAAATGATGTTTGATAAATAATTATTAGTCCGATCCATACTCCTTTTACGTAATCTGAGCATGAATTGATCAGTGCGACTTGTCCAATTGCCTAACCCCTATTATGAATTTGCAATCTATCAAATGAGTCTCCATGACGTCATAATACATCAAATTTCTGATGACGCCGTGGCTTATCTATGTTTCACTTGAAATTCAACATACTGTGATGTAGCATTTAGATGGATACATTTTAGGCCTATTGCTTTTGATAATTCGATCCATGGTCTTTATCTATTTTGTTTTCCCGACATCTGAAGATTAAATTTATGGGTTTAGCCCTTTTAAAATCCTTTTAATATCCGTCTGTCACCAGCTTTTTTTATCCACTATCGAGTCCTGTCCTTTCTGTCATTGTCTGGTGTGATTCCGAATGATTGTTAGGATGTTCTTTACACATTGATTTTGACTACGGATTACTAACATATCTAGAAATAGGTCTTACGGCAGTTGTGACCAGTCAACAGAGGAACCTTTCTCTTCCATGGCACTGGTTCCCACCTTTGGATTGCCAGAGGTCCGTATTTGTAATAATTTAGGGACTTTACGACACCTAATTGCTAGTTAATGAGATGTTGCCTAAATGTCATGTGTATATCGTCTCATAAAGGAAATGTATATCCTGTGATTTCCTATCAACAGTGTGTCTTACTTTTTTTAAACAATTTTTTTTTCTATCAGAGGCTTTACATAGAATTTACGGGATCAATCCAAGAACTATCAATATAAAATTACTACCAAAATGTGTACGTGTCATTACTCCTTTAATAATAGAATGGTTGGGTAAAAAAGATCGGGATGAATGTTACTTAGAATTTTATCAAAAGCAATTCTGTTTTAACAGGGTTTAATTTCAAAATGAACCATTGCTTGCAGAAAGTGTGAATTATGTTTCGTTCTATTTTTTTAAATTATTTTCAGACAGACACAAGCAGAAATACGATGCTTAAAAACAATAAAACGTTATGTCATTCACATATTAATTATCATTACAATTTATTTATAAATTACATCATTGATAAATATAAGACATGAAATTGAAGAGATATAAAAAAAAAATCCATATCCTAACAAATGTGATATGTTAGTTAAGGTAAGGTATGTTAGGACATGGACTAAGCGTAGAGAACAATTGCAAAGTCAACCAAACTAACGAGGTTATTGAGTACTTATTTCAAGGGTTAGGATTTCTTAGAATGTCTGATAACATATAACTGGCATAACACATCTTAGTACTTACCACATACTTTATATTGACCATAGGTGCTTTGTTATACTGTTCGACCGTGATGACCTCTACAGGTCTCAGAAGAGTTAAATTGAGGGCTACAGTTTCCGCTGGATCTGGGACAAACGTAACTTGTGCTGTAGAAGAAGAAATATATATATGAAAAGGTAAAGAGATCGAAAAGTGATCGATCTCATAATTCCTACAAATAATGCAGAAAAGGGGAAGTTGCGACAACACGACCGCACGATACACCAGAGGTGGGATCAGGTGCCTGGAAAGAGTAAGCATCCCCTATTGACTGGTCACAATCGCCGTCAGCCTTATGTCTTGATCTGTTAATCGGAGCAATCCGTTGTCAAAATCAGTGTGTAAAGAACGGTCTAACAACTGTTATGAAACATGTCGGACAGCAATATTACCCAATGGTAGGCCGTATCGGCAAACCAGATCATTGTACGGACTGCAGAATTTACTAAAAACTGACTTTAACTGAGATTTATATACATGTATATAACGCATGAAGGAAAATGCCATTGACTCTGCCTCATAAATGTTAAAACGCTATTGGAAAACAAAAATCAAAACAAAAAAAATCGCGCTATAATTCTTACCAAGCCAACAAATTTATGATATGATTGAGAATTCACATTATACTCATCCGTGGGTTTTCGATAATAAACCATTTAAAACAGTGCTGCCTGTTGCGCAAAGCTCTCTCAAGAATCATGTACATGGACAATGTGTTCCTTCATTTTAATGCTTCTAATAGATGCTTTACGTTAGCCAGTTATTTATTGATATGGACAGCTACGTGTTTAAAAGGGAAAACGGAAACAAATTCAGAAGGTATTTTAACTGAATTGTTTTTCGTTATAAAAAACTACTTAATTTTCCATGTAAGGTCATTTTGCTTTATGAATCGTAAAATAACTCGAACATCAAGAGTTTTCTTAAAAAGTGATTGCGACAATACTCAGGGCTTGCCATGTAGGTAGATAGTTTAGCCTCACACTCTCTTTTCAATCAATGTTAAATTCGCTCTTTTCATATTCTGCAGAATGGAAGTTTTCAAAATGAGTAAACATTTGGTGAAAATGAAATATGCTTTAATTAAAAATGATGTTTTCAATGATTTCATTAACTTGGACTTCTTTTTAATTGCGACGTCAAATTTAACAAATTTAATGTCAAATTTATAGTGATCTTAAATCAAGTTATATTTAATCTTGCTAAAATATACGTGTTTTAATCTTGTGCAACTAAATCGAGTGTTAATACAAGTGATGTGAAAACAATATGCATCTGGGAACATATTTTTATTTTTAGCATCCACCCCCTCCCCCTTATTTTACCCTCTATTTGATTGAGTGGCTTGATGCGGATAACGGCTGTTTTACAACGGTTAAAAGTTTCACACAGAATATTGGTTGATAATTGTTTGACTTTCTAACTCAAGAATCTTTCAGATTAATTGAGAAGTCACCGTGTGCCTGTGAAGGCAGATAAGCTAGCCCTAACCCTAACCCTAACTCACCCCTGGTTTATGATGGGGGTTCGTGTTACTTATTTGTCGTGTCTTGTTGTGTTGATAGCTGTTTGTGTTGTGTCTTTTTTGTTTGGCCATGATTTCGTCTGCCTTTGGATTTTTGATTTATTGATTCCCCCTTGGTATCTTCTACAGTCACGTTTTTTTTCAAATTACGTTTTTCTGAGCGTTTAAATTCGACCACAAATTGTGTTTCCAAAGTCCCTCCATCTTGTTTACTGACTTATTGAGCATGCGCATTCGACGGAAAACATCCATAGTCTGTATTATAGTTTGCTATTGTACTTCCGGTCTGCTATATCACCCATATGCAAATGTTGGAGATGTCTGACCTACATAAGGACTTTATAAGTTTTCAATCGAATGCGCATGCTCATTGTGGTGGTAAACAAAAGCCTTCGAAGTGAAAATTTAGTGAAAAACATAGTTTAATTTGTTCATTTTTTTCAATAATATACACGGAAGGATTAAATAATGTCTCCACAGTAAGAACATGTTAAAATTTTGATCATAGCATGTTTTGAATTGAAGAAAACGGACCCGAGATGTGACCAGTTGGATTCCCAAATTCGGACCAGTTTCAGACGTCTCGTAATAGGGAATGGGCTGCAACGAAGAAGGGGTAAGACAAGTCAAAATAGTAAAATACCTTCTTCGTTGCACTGTAACTAGGATTTGCAATTGTTTTCCACGTTGATATCATTATTATTCCTCAACTTGTCAATTTTATTTGGACTTAAATTTTCGAACATCCTTTGGTAATTCTGCAGTTTCACTGTATTCTTGTTATTTATTTTTCCTGCCATTTATTTGCTTATTTTCAATATTTTTGCTAAATTGAATAAAGCTGTCTCATGCTGAATTAGTAATGCACGCACTTAGATATCATACACAATGCAGTATCCTCATCAGTGACTATACCTGCTTGCTTTCGATTCGCTTTGATTTTCTCTGTAAGTCACGTGATATTGGCCGCTCTTTTTCCTTACTCTTGGCCGATGAACTAGCATTTACCTTTTTCTTCTTTTTCTTTTTATCAATAATCTGCATTTGCGTCAACACAGCCTGTAATAGACAAGAGGAAAGTCCAAGTTAAGTCAAATCCATCATAAAACAACATCTTTCTTGTCAAATTATCATAATTCATCTCAGATTTACTTTATACATATAAAATAATAATAATACGTTTTATCCTCCCTTTACTGGTATCCTTTGAAATAAATCAAAATCTCTGTTCACTACACGAAGACTTACTTCATCAGAATTGACCTGACCAAAGTTTTCACCTTGGCCCACTGTTCCCTCGCTGTCTCTACCAGATCCTGAGTTGCTTCTCCCCTGAAAGTACATCAATTTTGTGACTTAAGCCGACTTATTTGTTTGCTGTTACATCACATTCACGTTCAATGATATATTGGCTTTCAGTATGTGAGGTCGTCGCTACACATGCGCGGATCCAGGATTTTTCTCCAGGCCTGGGGAGGGGGGAGGAGCTTGTGTCAAGAAAAAAAAATAAGCATCTAAGCATAATTGACCAATGATGGTACATGTATATATTTTGCCGATTCCAGGGGATGGGGGTCCAGGCCGCCTCGACCCCTATTTAGATCCGCGGATGAAGCATAGATGTTTAGAATAAACAATTAAGAAAATTCAGTTTAAATGAAGCTGATAAGAGGAGTGTTGTAAATTAAAAAGATTTGTTGAAACTGTTAGGTCACAGAACCCACGGTAAGCATCTTCAAGAGTCTCAACATCTAGCAAAGGATAAGTGGACGTGATGAAAAAAGTGTAAACTGGCAATCTTGCAAGCGATCGAACATGTTTCAGTGTCTTGACTACGGTGTTTCTAAAAGCATAGCTATATAAATGTAAAATAAAGAGGAAATACTTGATAACAAAGAAACACAGGATGGGGATCGGACGAGGTAATACAAAATGTGTACATCTTTATAAGAATGCACATCTCTGTTTCATATTATATAAACCTCTTCCCCGGTGTGCATGTCCCTTCCCCGTAAATTTACCCCTTTTCCAGATCCCTTCTCCGTTTTCCGTCGCCGGCCACTCTTTTTCTCTTTCACACGAGCACTACTAGGTAGCAGGAAATCCTCATCCACCTCTATTAGTCCCGCCAACATTAACTTCCTCAGTCTGTCCTCCTCAGCCTTAGCCAACTGTTTTTCTTTTTTCTCTAGTGAATTCTGCAATGGAACACCGATTTGTTTACTGTTCTCCTTATCGATAAAGTAATGAAATATTACATTTATATAATATTTATCTTATACATGCACCGTCAACCTTATAATGATACATCAATGATTAATAGTCTATGGCTTATCAACTCTCCCTGCCTGTGCCTCTGTATCTGATTGTCTGCTGCTTTCTTTTTCCAGGTTGCATTTACATGTATTTGAATAGATTCTATATTTGTACATTTTACGTCACATCTAGATATCTTCCAGTTTTGAGGTGAGAAACAACTCCGGCTACAAGTGTACCCGAGTATACACCAAAATGTACCGCAAGTAATATTTCATTGATTCACATACATACATCGATATAGTCTGTAGTTCGTGCATTGTCCTTCACTAAAGGCGATAAAAGTAG
>JACSZP010026566.1:1740-18244 GCA_016161895.1 Pinna nobilis
AAAAAAATCTGTCAATGGCATTCTGTGACCTCTTTCTATTCTTGAAGAATCAATTAATTTTACAATATAAAAAATTGGATATTAGCATTTAAAAAAAGGTTTTATATGAGCTTTGTAGAAAGTGTTTGAAGTAGGACAGAATTCTTTTCTATCTCAAGTATTATTGATTACAATTAGGAAATTAAAGATTTCACAACTCATACTATTCTAATTTACAAACAAAATAAGTATCGATGATAGTTTTTCCTAGATTATAACATTTGAGAATAAGTATTCTTTTGAGCGATTGATTCCGGTTTGAGTAAAGAACGTAGGAAAAATACCTAAGTACGTCCCCTTTTTTTTCTTTTAACGATGTATTCATGACCATCATATATATAAAGCAACAACATGATAAAAAGATTTAAATGTCTTTTTATCATGTAAACCCGCCAATAGAATAAAATCAAGTGCTCGAGAAAAGTAAGCACTTCCTGTTTATATGAATAACATACTTCCGGTAGATAAAAACAAATGTGCATGCGGTGCATTGTTGTAACATTTAAAGCGGAAGTTGTTATATCTCAAACTATTTTCTCGGCGTTAAAACAGGTTTGTGTCATTTCCTATTACATGTTGTATCTGATCATGAAATCGAACATTACGAATCAAGCCATTAGTCCTAAAAGCCTTTAATAAAGATAGTTCGATTTCCCTGCATTTTCTTGACTTAAAAGCAAACCGCCCTTTCTTGGTTCTTTCAGTACCAAATTGAATTAAATGTACGATTACTGAATATCAAAACGGTTTTGATATTGCAATTAAAAACGTTTTTCAAAGAAAAGCGTGAGTTCCTCTTACTAATTATACGTATTCATGGATATGGTCCGAAACTAAGAAGTGATTGATTGCCGAGGGATATGAGTATGCTACAAATAGACAGGAACTTTACATTCCCTCCGCCTCTCATATGCATCACAAAGAAAAGTGATAAAGATCTTTGGAAAAAGGGAGTTTTTATCGTATCGTACCAAGGAGTGGTAGTTGGCAATACAAAAAAGTCGGACGATGAAAAGATGATTTTATCATTATCCATTTGACAATTCTTCCTTTATTACATGCGATTATCTCCCGGAACCGTAGTACTTCAAGCGGTATGCTAACCTTCTAACAGGAGCGAGGTCCTGAAAACGATGCCGTCTTCAAAGTATAGGCGCCCTCTAACGGACGGTTATTAAAATACTAATTGTTGAATTTATTCGCTATATGAGCAGATTTTGCATTTTAAGAATATTGAGCATGTGTCTCAAATTCATGATTGATTTAGGGACCAGAAACTTTCGAGATATTACTTTTAAAATCCGCCGAGACCTTCACTAGCTACAATTCGTTATAAAATGCGTTTTATTGAAATTATATGAATTTTTTTTTCAGGTAAAGCAATTTGTTCCAAATTCTTCATAAAAGAATTCTACACGCTTATAACCCTATTTATCGACATCCACATTATAATTTTTACATCATCACCGTATTTCTCAGCCAAACTATGTCTACCGATCATGAAGCCGATCGTTCGAACCTCGATGAAGGTAACTGGCTTTTCATTTTTATTAGATACTATAAATCTAAATTTTCGAGGAACCTTATTTTCGTGAATCGGTAGCTATGTAGTTGTTCGTGGTACTATGTTTTCGTGCATGAACATGTTAAGTACTATAGTTCATGTTTTATGGTGAACGTTAATTTAAAATAAGTAAATTAAGTGAAGATTATATTTTCGCGAGAAATTGCTCTCGCGTAATTACCGCCGTAATTTCCGTAAATCCGCGAATAAAACTGGATTTCCTTTCACGATTATTGTTGACACCAAACCTCACTATCGGAAGACTGAGTGCCAAGTAGAGAAAACAAAATTTGTAGTCTTTCATCAGTGTTTGGGGACGTATCCTTATGAGTGAAAGACTTCGAGTCGAACATTTAAACAGCAGCTCGATAACAAGATAAAATTGATTGCATTCCTTTTTTTCACGTTTCTGTTTGTAACCGAGCCTAGTCGCTTCTTCTTGTTTTATGGTTATTAATGTTGCCTGAAGCGATGGAAACAATAAATTACGCCTGTCAATTGGAGTCCGCTACATGTGTAGTTTGAAATTCAAGTTTAATAAACTGCATTGAATCAGACAATACATAAAATAGCACGAGAGAGACACTGAATATCGTACAAAAGTGAGTAAAAACGAGTAATCCAAACTAAGGTACTTAGTATGAATTTTTACTAAAAAACGTGTAAATGAAATAACGTGTAAAATACAAAGCAAATCCTGGTACCGAATACAGGGACATTTTCTCCTCGTTTTATTTTAGCTGTTTTCACCCTCATCGTTCAGTGGGTGAATTTAAAACGGAAAATTCATCCGATAAAATTATAACGGGAATGGGTGAAATTAAACAGGGCAAGTCTGCAAGTGCATAAGGACGAAAATAACTCTGTATACAGCATTTGCTTTTAAATTGCGTTGTTTGCGGTCAAAGTTGGGGATATTTCATTCGAATGAAGACATCATCGAAGTTTCAATTTGTGACACTTATCTGCGCCTAAGACCTTCACACATCTAGGAGGCGGATATACATGTTTCTACCATAACACGCGTAGTTTAACTATTATAAAACGGCTGTATAATCGAGGCTTCAGTTGATTAAATAATAAATATATCGATAAACCACACGTGGTTAACGTCTTCCGAGCGTTTTGATTGGCTGATACGTCAGGAAATTCAATTATGACGTCATCAATTGACGTCATTATATTTGACGTCACAAGATATTGAGTGGGCTTACATTATGGCTGGAAATGAAGAAAAATCAATACTTGGATATGCAAAATAATATAATGTTATGGTAGAAACATATTACACAAGTCATTTGGATTAATCCTACTCTTGTTAGTTAATTTTCAAAGTCCCAAAACGCTCGGTAAAGCTCACGCTTTGAAACTTTGAAAATTAACTAACTCGAGTTGGATAAACATGATAATCAATCCCAACTTTTTGTGTAATCTCTATGTATCGTGTAAGAAAGAACTGACATGGTGCCTGCGTATGTAAGATTCATTCCGAAGCTTCCAAAACTATTGCTACAAATACCCAGTGTAGGTATGAGATGACTTTCTATAAATCGTAATGGCTCAGGTATATTTTGACCCGCATTCGAACCCGACCTGGGAGACCTTCGAACGAAGCGATCACTCACCAATAGGTCACAAAGCCTGGCAAGATCTGAATTCATAAATCAACAGGCAAACACAAAACAATATGCACATTAATCATTTTTGTTTTCCAGTATTCCCATTGTCAATCCTTTTGTAATTTACCTAAGTTATCCTCACTGTTTTATCAATCAATCACTACACTAATCACCACTGATACCTGGATTGAACTTGACATGAACTCACTGAATATTTATTCTTTTAATTTCCCTGCCAATTTTTTTCAAATCAACCCTAATGATGAATGAATTCGGCTACATCAAATGTTAAAGAAGGAATGAATGGTACGAAAAGACAATTTGCAGCAACATCTGAGATGCAGACGTTGGTTGGTTTGTTGTTTGTTGTTGAAAGACCCACTCAAGAATCTTTCACTCACATAGGAACATCTCTGTGTGCCGGCGACGGGCAACAAATTTTTACAATACTCGGCACTTATGACCGTAGTGCCAGGCCCGGAAGGGGGGATTGCTGTAACGTGCCATCACTTACTGTGTCATGGGACTTCGGTTGTAACTGTCTCATCCGAAAGACAACGACAGCCAACCGTTACGTGGCTTGGGTCCGGAACCCGACCCACACGATGAGACGTCCAACGCTCTAACCACTCGGGCAGGGCGGCCCCAGTCCCGGAAGTTATTCTACGGTGCATTGCTAAGTGGTTCGCAATTCGGATAATCTTAACCCTCATCTTTTGATTAGGCGGGGAATAAACTTCCGCTTTTCGTGAAAAAATGTCGAAAACTTTCCATTTACTTTAAAGCTGAGCTAAGAAGATAGAAATCTTTTGGATTTTAAAGCTGTTGTGAGACTTGATTTACCGGTGACAGAGAACATATGTCTGTCGTGTAAAGAGGTCGGGTTTTTTTTTCAAAGTGAAATAGTCACCATGGACACTAATTCTTTTCATAGAAAGTGTAAAAGCGTTTTATCTTCTTCCCTCACCTTTAAGTCTTCAAATATTATAAATATGTAGTGCACATTTGCGTTTTAAATATTGTTGAAAGAAACATATACATTTTAGATATTATAAAAAACATATCGGAAATTTTTATAAGACATTGAAATTTTGTATTTGACTTCCTGTTTACACCGGAAATGTAGAACTGTGTTTCAATAAACACAATGATAGATTTAACAAATATGATTTTATAGCGAGACAGCGCTTAACCGCAATTGAAAAATGACACCGAAGTGTATTCCATGTAGTATCGGACTATGAATTTTTAATGTGCAGCAGTATCAAATTAATCTACCATAGGATTCATTTAACGAAACAACAGGTCACTCTGCACTTAGCCGTCCGCTATTCATTTCATTTCTTTGTTTGTTTCAAGTTTACACGGTAATCTCAAAGTCATATGGCTGCGATAGTTTAGGTTTGTAGATAGGATATAAAGTTACTTATACCCCCAAGGGAGAGAGTGGATATTCAATGAGAGTAAATGGGTTATCTGTTTCGCACAATCAACAACACAAAATTACAAACACATTCCTGTTGTTTGTGCAAATGTTTTTATAACTAAATATTTATTTGCAAACATACATTCATACGGCGTGCACGCACGCATACATACATACATACATACATACATACATATTTGAATGTGGTTATGTAAGTATTTACGTGTAGATAGATAGATAGATAGAAGCTCACAACGCAGTGGTATTACATGGCCATATATTGATGACAGAATATAATTTTCCTATTAATTTTTGTTTTACTTCTAGCTCATAAATTTATTATTTTATTTTTATGCCATTCGGCTGTCACACAATAACATTTATATCAATAGAAAAGGAATTGTTCGCCGTAGGCAAAAGTTCGTGTAATTAAAACCCATAAAACCAGATAAGTCAATATTAAGTTAATGGACATGCTTCCGGTATTAACCGTAGTACATCATATAGCCATGAATTCTTTATATACCGGTAATTACATTAAAAACCATGTTCGCTTCAATTTTTAGTTAAACTCTCTGATTCTTTTAACATTAATCCACATCATGTAAGATGTGTATTCAAGGTATATATATTAAAGTATCTTGTTCAATTTGATTTAAATAGGAAATTGCACACAATAAAGCAGAAAGAAGTTCTGGTAATATCAAGAACTTTTTCCTATTACAAAATGCAATGTAGTTGAAGTATTTGAATAACCGAGTTTCTCTCAAATATTGGTTTGTTTGTGAAGGCATTGCTTGAATCATACACAATCTACTACATAAGCAGTACTTAAATTGTTTAAATGATAAACTGAATTGCAACTTCCATACGAATGTCTTTATTATTTCTTTTACGCATCACTCTATCTTTTTATTATATGGTAGCGCCAAGATTTTATTGGCGGAGGCGAGAGGTCGGATTGTAATGTGCCCAGGAGGAGACCCCCGACCTTCCAAAAGTGAAGTGGCAAACATTCCCATATGACCAATTTACTTAATTTGAGTAGCTAAATGGTTTGAACCAACGGAAGTCCCCTGTGTTTCGGAAAACCGCAAGTGCTTTAACATAGGCATATCAAAGACCAATCGGTTTCTTTTTAGGGAAAATATCAACGAGCACGCGTGTGTGCATGTTTGTTAGCGATTGTATAAATAAACTACATATATGTGTAATTTTTGCAATCAAACAATACGCTATTAAATTCAAAACGCCTTTTCTTCTCCGTTTAAATAGAGATTACACAACAAGTTGGGATTGATTATCATGTTTATCCAACTCGAGTTCGTTAATGTTCAACGTTTAGAAGCGCGAACATTAGCGAGCGTTTTGAGACTTTGAAAACCAACTAATGATAGTTAAATAAATATGACAATCAATCCAAATGAGTTTCGTAATTTGTTTCTACCATAACATGTGATTAATTTACAAATTAAAGAATTGAAAATGTCAAGAAGAATTTCTTTTTTTCAGTTCTAGTCATAATGTTATCCTACTCAATGTATTGTGACGTCAAATATAATGACGTCAAATAACGAGGTCATAATTGAATTTCCTAACGAATCAGCCAATCAAAACGCTCGGAAGTGATTAACAACGTGTAGTTTATCGATATAATTTTAAAATCAACTGCAGTCTGGATTAAACGGGGCCTCCGTGGCCGAGTGGTAAGCTTGTTCGACTTCGAAACGGAGGGTCCGGGGTTCGAATCCGCGTAGCGCCACTCCGCGGTTGGCCGTCCCTGTCTTTCGGATGAGACAGTAAAAATCGATGTCCCGTGTCGCAGTAGGTGTTGGCACGTTAAAGAACCCTCCCTGCTCTACGACCAGCAGTGCCGAGCATAGGCAAAAATTGTCGCCCTTCACCGGCACACGGTGACGTCTCCATACGAGTGAAATATTCTTGAGCGGGACGTTAAACAACAATACAACTGGATTAAACAGCCGTTTTAAAATGATTAAGCTACGTTTGTTATGGTAGAGATGAAATTGTAAGATCCTAGGCCTGATATGAGCATTGTTTTGCAAATTTTGAAATCCTAAAGGTCTTTATCATATATTTGTTAGTAGTTGTCTTTACATGAATAGATAAATACTGTTAAAGTTTCAAAATTGATTTAAAAGAATGTAAATTACAGACAACAACGTATCAGAAAAAGCAATGTAAATTACTGATAACATTCAACGGCTTCTTTCATAAAGGGAATCTGTAAAAAATACCACAAGAAATTGAAACTTAAGTTTCTTTATTTTAACTAGATCTCTAGAAAGTCTATTTTTTTTCTTTATTTCTCCTTTTGCTGATGAATTACCTTCAAATATCGGTTAAGTTAGGTTAGGTTTTTGTTATTTACTACTAATTTCAACATCCTTCAAATAACGTGCCGCAAAGAATGCGATAAAGTACATATATACAGAAAGTTGTTATATTACACATGCGTCATCAGAGGAAAACATGATATTGCTAAATAATCGAGATAAATTTATAAACATTCTCCCCCAATATAAAAGCAAAAGAAAACAAAAATTGTTCGTGTCACATGAATAATTGAATCAGTTTCCAGAGGAAAACGTGTGGTGAAACATACTATGAACCGGAGATCACTTAAAGAGAAAAGTTATAAAAAGGTTATCGAATGGCGATATACAAAAGTGAAAATTAAAATTTGAGACATTCTTAGCCTTAGGCCTCCTTTGCAACATGAAAAGGTCTTGCCTTCTAAGAAATTTGCTAATAATTCTTTATTCTGCAAGGATTCGCTATTTTTGCGACATCAGGATATAATTTAAGCTAAGGAATCGCTGAAAAAAGGAAAAAAAACGAATATTTAAATGAAAAAAATCCTACCTGTAAAAATGAAAATTCCCCATCAACGGTCTTATTTGTAGCACCTGTTGATTGGTTCCAAGAATGGGTCAATTCAGTAGAACAACTAGGCTCTGTACTCATACTTCCCTCGTTCAACATTCTTGATTCAGTGTTCACACGTGCGAATACAGTTAGATTGTCTGACAGCACGCTGACGAAGCTGTTCAATAAATCGGTAGATCCGTTGACAGTGATCATCCTGGCGCTTATCTGTACACTCCGATAATGATGTACATATCTAGCTGTCGTGTTATATATTAATAAACAAGTATCGAGTACCTGGCATTTCAGAGACCAGTGAAGGATTGCACGCATTTGATTACATTACGTTCACGAGATTATATCAAAAGATCTTTAAACAAATAACAAAATTACCAAATCAAGGAGGAGTATCAGCGTCGAGAACTTGTAAATATCTAGAATATATGTTTTACAGTAAATTTAATTGTGTGAAACATTGTTGTTTTATCTAGTTACGGTAATAATTACAGATCAGTGGACCAGCATCCCTTATTCTAGATGTAATCAGTTTCTTTGTAATGTCAAATTCATTAATCCTTGTACTGTTTTGTCGACATTGGTCATCTCCCTCTGGTTTTGTTTCGCCAATTGAAAAACGATGATGTCACGAACTTCCAGGATGCGGGCGCGTCCTCTGTCTAGATGTATTCCTAATTTACAGACAATTGCGGTTCACGGCTATGTTACTGTGACAATGTTGTTTGTTACTGTTTGGTGTTGATCTGAAATTAATCTTTGGTTAATGTGAGTCAGAGAAAACCAAAGTAAACAATTGCTGTCTCTTCAACAGTCTTTCGTTTTGAATGGTCAGTAATCGTATAATCAAGCTCAACCATCTGCCATTTACTGACAAGGTCAATAAAAGGTTCAGCATAGACTATCGTCTTCACAAATAAGATGGCGATAATTTTACATGTTCTAAATTTCACGAAAAGTACTTAAACAGAAATTAAAATCAAAGGGCATTGTTAAAGACTGTCATCAATTGCTGTCATATTTTGTCAACCGCCTCAAGATTTGAAGATAGGAGAAGGGGAAGTCGGTGCTAAAATTACAAATTCTGGCATGCTCATGGGACGAGACACTAAAATCCAAGGTTTTTGTCCAGAATATGATCAAAGCGTTTAAGATTCTTAGGCGTAGAAATCAGACTTCTGAGTTTTATATTCACTTTATCCTGCACTAATGTTACTTAACTCATATTTTATTATATTGTATTGTTGTTTAACATCCCTCGCAAGAATATTTTTACTTAAATGGAGACGTCACCATGTGTCGGTGACGAGGCGAGAAATTTTGCCTACGTTCGACACAAATGGCCGTAGAACAGGGAGGGTTCTTTAACGTGTCGGTAACGTTTGCGACACGGAACCTCGATTTTTTACATTCACATTCGAAAGACAGGGACAGCCAACCGGAGCATATCTTAAACAGTTTTTACAAAGAGATCGCTTTCAGATCGTGGTCAGGGGTACGAATCGTGGCTTTTCTTGTCATTTGATGATGAGGTCCCGTGTATTAGCACATTTATATATCAGCACACCAAGGATCCCTGCCAACTAAAATGGCATCATTGCAAAGCATAGGCCAAAATGTTCCATTCCTTTACTGAAATCATTTCATATGTGAAAGATTCTTGAGAGGGAATTTAAACATCCATGCAACCAATTAACCAACTTTTTACTCAGTCTTACTTTTTTCTCCTCTTCTATTGGAGGAAAAGTGTATCACGATATATGATACAAACAATAGCACAAAAGGAAGGTGATATATTTGACGACAAAGTCAGCTGAGGGAGAAAATGTCGATCCCAGTCGTGTGAAATAACAAAACAGAACTGGGTAATATGAGATTAGATATAACGGAATATGATAGTCTATGTGTTATGTAGCAACACTTTCTTGTGCAAAGTTCGAGAGATGAAAATTATATCCTAAAACAGTAGGAATTATATAATCATAGATTTATTTTGATCTAAAAAGGATTCTGATTAATTCGGGCATCGGAGCCTCCGTGGCCGAGTGGTGAGCATGTTCGACTGCGAATCGGAAGACTCGAATTCGAGCCGCGTAAGCGCCACTCCGCGGTTGGTCGTCCCTGGCCTTCGGATGAGACAATAAAAACCGAGGTCCCGTGTCACAGTAGGTGTTGGCACGTTAAAGAACCCTCCCTGCTATACGGCCAGCAGTACCGAGCATGGGCAAAAATTGTAGCCCTTCACCGGCCCACGGTGACGCCTCAATATGAGTGAAATATTCTTGAGTGGGGCGTTAAACAAAAATACCACACAATGTCATACCTAGCTTCCAATTAAAACAATCTTACATACTCAAATGTCGAGCTAATTGGTCGACTGTAGATATTAATTCTCTCGTGGATGATGTTACTTGCATGTCAATATTCGACGCTCCCCCTCCAAGAGACACCTGGTTCAATCCCTTGCTTCTAACATATCAGTGTTTTCTTTATCTGTTTAACTGTGCCTCTTGAATTTCCGAATAAACAACACCCTGATATCTGGCGTTTTTATAATTAAAGGTTGCCATAATGAAATGGTTGGCCATAACGTATTGTTGGTGTTACAGTTGACTGGACATCATTGCCCTTGTCGTACACCGAATCCTGTCCTTCTATTATCGTTTACCACTATATTCAGCTTCGGATCACATGTGGACATAATGGGTCCCACGCGTGGAGCAGGAGGTACTCATTTTTCCGGAGCATCTGGACTCATTCCCGTTTGTAAAATTGGGTTCGTTTTACTCTATTTTGAGTATTATGTGTTTCTATGTAGATTACTGTTTGTAGTTTTGTCTTTTATATGTTATGGTCATAGTGTTGTCTGTCGCTCGAATTTGAATGCCCCATGGTAACTTCACTTTTCCTTTTGAAAGGTAAATGGTCATTTATTTCACATTAGAATAGATTATAGTTTTTGTTGACCTGATTATAAGTAATGTCTCATTCTGATGTTGCCATATCTTTTTACATTCAAAAAATATCCTTGCTTTAAGAGAAAAGGTGTTTTTTTATTATTATTATTTTTGTTGTTGTTGCAAATCTTGTTATATGTCACCACGGGGGAAAGTCCTCATAGATTGTGACCATTCTCCGTTCCTCGATAGCCTTGAACCTCAGAAGACCTCAATTTATTAAACATGAAAGGATGTCATTGCATATTTACTCTGATTTTTTTCTAATAATTTAATAAATCATCTTTGTAAGACATGACCATTTTCTTTGATGACAGACTGTCAATGATACATATTCCCTACTGGACCATTATACATGTTTTATGGATATCACTCGTGAAAATGTATTATGTATAATTTTACAGCATCAACGCAAGAGTTCTTCTGTCGTTTGAAAATCAATAATTATTGATAAAATTAGTCAGTTGGATAAAAAGTGAATGATATGTTCTATATGGTGAAGGGATCTTGATTGACTAGGAGAAATGTTATCAATATAGCAAAACAATCTCATTACATCCCTTCGTAGAATTCGGGGGTTTTCACACGCAGAGACAGTTAAAGAGAATTTTGGAATTTACAGCCCGTTCTTCGATATCAAAGCCATCACAAAACTGAAGGAGAAAATGTTCTCATAGTAGGATAGAGACTTCCGTCACCGAGTTGAATTTAAGAGCGAATTTTAACGGTAATCTGTTTGATTTGTAAAAATAAACAGAACGTGAAAATTAAGTGGGACCGCAAAGGTCTAGTGGTTAGCGTGTTTAACTTCTGGTGGATAGGTCATGGGTTCGAATACGAACTAAGCTACGGTTGTCCGTCCCTGTCTTACGGATGGCACAGTAAAGACCAAAGTCCCTTGTAACAGTAGGTGTCGGCACTTTAAACCACCCTTCCTTACTACGGCTATGTGTGCCGAGTATACGCAAAATGAGTCGTCCTTCACTGGTATACATTGACATTTTCATATAAGCTAAAAATTCTTGAGTTTGACTTAAAACACCAGTGCAATACAACCAACCATTCCAAGATTCAACAATAATCCATTCGATTTATACATGAATTACGTGTGAAAAGAATGAAGAGTTCAGAGTTGTTCGAAAACTCAAGTCCGGTACAGAAAGACAGAATTTGAGTAGTAACTATCTTACAAATACGAACTCAAAGGGGATTCTTAATTTCATGATGATACCTCTTAAATATCAGAGAGTTCATGTCATTAATTTATAAGAATGATCAGATGTGAAAATCAAGAAATACCCAGGGTTTTTCGACGTCCCGAGTCCGGGTTAATAAGAACAGCTGGGAACTGTAAAGGTCTTGGCGCTAAGGGCAACCGCAAAGTACACATTGGTTAAGTATCTAAATCAACAGAGAGACAATGACTAGAATGTATCAAAGTATATGTACATTCCCCATGTGCTTTCTTGGATTTCTCCCATGTCAATCAATTGTCCACTTTAGATACATACTTTTGAAAATAATTTCTCTGACTGCTAATCCCACATTTGATATGCGTCAAAATCCTAATGTCTTGCGCCATACATATAATTGCACACGATGTATTCTATGGGCCTCCATAACTCCCCGAGTTAAGAAATTTCTACTTGTGAAATCGGCCGTATACCTAATTATTTTCAACGCTGTTTGTAAACATCAAGGGATTGGTCCTGACCGAAATAAATCCGTTCCCAATGTTGGCTTCATCCGTGATCCCTGATGTCATTTACAACGTCATTATTTATATTACGTAATTAAATATGGATTGTCGTCTTGAGTTCTTGTCTTCAGACATTGAGGTTTTAGATTCGAGTCCCGTTTGAAACGCCTGTTTTTTCCTTGTCGTTGCTTGGTTCGTTGAATTGTCTTTATCGTCCGACTCACGAAGAGCGATAAATTTTGCTTATGCTTGGCACTTAGGGCCGTAAAGCAGGGAGGGTTCTTTGATGTGCCAACACCTACTGTGGCAATAGCCCTCGGTTTTTATTGTCTCATCCGAAAGACAGTGACAGACTACTGCGATGTGGCTTAGGCTAGAAACCCGGACCTCATGAGATAAACACGCTAACCACAAAAACAACAACATAGCTGAAGTATTTCATGCTATTTGCAAGAACGACGAAATTTGTTACACATTCTTAACTGAATTCATTTAAGATAAAAAGTCAAATCATTCTATATAAAATATACTTTGGAATGCAATATCCAACCTTTTGGTACAATGTATCGCGGTACAAGAGCTAATTTTGGAAAGTGTTTTTGTGTAGATTTAGTTGCTTCAACTTTTTGTTGATTCACAGCTAACGGTAATTTTAGTACTAATGGCTATGGTATGTTTTATGCCATGAAATTTTGCATATTTATACGTTTGCTTTTTTGACACACGTGGGAAAATGGCTTTATCTCTGGACTAGTGATAAAATTTGTGAAAAAAAGTCTAAATAACGTGGTTTGTATACACACATCGTTATCAAATGATACATTGGAAACGCAAATTAGAACTAGCGCAGGCGCATGGCGCTTAAAAATTAGTTGTTCGCCTGGTATTAATTCAATCGTCGTAATTCGGATACTGTGAATGTTTTTTCTTTACAATTTCAAAACTTTAGTTGTTTAGTTATATCGTTGTTTAACTTTTCAATCAAGAATATGTCATTTATGTGGTGACGTCACCGTATGCTAGTGATGGACGGCACATTTAGCCAATGATCTGCACTTATGGCCGCAGAGCAGGGAAGGTTCTATAACGTAGCAACACCTAGTACGGCACGGGACCTCGGTTTATACTGTCTCGTCCGAAAGACAAGGACTGCCAACTACACCGTGGCTTGGGCTCAAACCCTGAAACTCACGATCTGAAGTCGAACACGATAGCAACTTAGCAACAGCGACTCTCAAAACTTGATTTAACTTTTACTTGTTCTTGCATTCGAAAATGTGTGACACGACGGGTGTCATGCGTGAAGCAGGAGTTGCTTACCCTTCCGGAGCACCTGAACTCACCCCCGGTTTTAGTGAGGTTCGTGTTACACTTTTTTTAGTTATAAGTATATTTGTTTATTTCTGTTTGTAATTTGTCTCATTTTGTTTGGCCACGATTTTGTCTGTTGTTGACTTATTCTGTTTGGAATGCCCCTTGGTATCTTCTATTTCATCCATTTTATATAAACCTTTAGCTTCAGTCATTTGGAAGAATGATATAGGGGCCGCAGTGGCCGAGTGGTGAGCGTGTTCGACGTCGAGTCGAAGGTTCGGGGGTTCGAATCCGCTCAGCGCCACGATGCGGTAGGCCGTTCCTTGTCTTTTGGATGAGACAGTAAAAACCGAGGTCCCGTGTCACAGTAGGCGTTGGCTCTTCATCCATAAGTGTCTAGCATAGGCAAAATTTGTCGCCCTTCACCGGCACAAGGTGACGTCTCCATATGAGTGAAATATTCTTGAGTTGGAGGTTAAACAACAATTCAACAACAGCATCCAAGAATAATATAATAATTACGTGTAGCTTTGATGTGCACTTTACCAGAAATATCTATCATTTCATGAAGAAGAATATCAGAACCATATATCTGATTCACTGTGCTGCGATGTCAAAACCCAATGATAAACCATTTAAGGGATGGCCCAATTTAGTAAACCACTCTAATGAAAATTCGATCTTCAATGTATCCCCTTTTCTAAGAATCTGTCGCACAACTATCCAATGAACTGCGATAGAGAAGAATGCGATACCATACATATCGTTCCGAATTTCTCGTGTCTTTTTATATACTCCGAATGAAGATGTCTACCATTGATTTCCCTAGCCTCAACTACAATAGGTTATTGACAAAGGTTATAGAATTACAAAAATTTGACTGGTTATTTACAGAGGTTATAGGATTCCCAAAATTTGATTGGCTATTGACAGAGGTTAAATGATTTGACCTTTTAATCAGATTTCATTAGATCCTCATGCGGAGCACTTTTTACATTGACTTCGGATATTAAATCAATTAAGCAGTAGACCAACCCAGCCTAATCGTCTTCCTGTTTGTGTCTGTCTTGAATCGACAATACATCAAGGTACTAATGCACTCGTTGATTCGCAATTACGTACATGTTACATGGCATCAAAACACGCTACCGCACAAGGAAATAACACATAAAACCAATTACGGTCGATGATTTTAATGTTTGATTCCACTTGTCAACTTTGAAATATTTCTTGAATTTAGTGTATTTGGGACATGTTTTTCGTAGGTTCTCAATAAGTTTTAATTCAGTAGACATCAAAATACCCCGTGCATGCGTTCCTTATTCTGTTGAAATCTAATGAATGTTATGTAGTTCATACTCTCAAGTAAATGTTGATGGCCTCATTTAAGTACTTGATGTCCCACTTTCAAGACGAACATAGAAATCTCAAGTAAAATCGTTTTAGCAATGTGAAACGGTTGAGAACAAAAGTTTCCGATAAAAGAGATTACACCAATTTCCGTTTTGTGAAAAGTCCACTCTATGCAGCAATACTCCTCAAACAGCGCCTGCATATGAAATGTACTTCTCTCTGTTGATCCGATATTCTCGAGCATTTGTTTACTATCAGGATTTTACGTGCCAACACCTATTGTGACACAGAACCTCAGATTTTACTGCCTTATTCGAAATACAGGGACAGCCAACCGCATAGTAAGCTTGAATCCCGGATCTCAGGATTTTGGCTCGAACCCACTGACTACTAGGCCAAACGACCCCGCAAATTATTTATCCGTCAAATTGAGTACAAGGTACAATAGAGTTATACGGTATTTCCACACGAAAAAAAGGCTGTCGTTGTAAAGAGAACCCACTATACCATGTATAAGATACCTTGGATGTCATAGAAATTACTAAGCAAATTACGAATTGAGTGCTATATCAAGGAAAGTCCTGGCAGAGATGACGCCTCAAGCCCGACATTGCAACAAAACCTGGGGATAGCTAAGGTCTTAACGTTAGGTATGGTAAGGTATTGTTGTTTTAACGTTCCACTCAAGAATATTTCACTTATATGGAGACGTCACTGTGTGCCGGTGAAGGGCAACAAATTTTGCCTATGCTCGGCACTGCTGGCCGTAGAGCAGGGATGGTTCTTTAACGTGCCAACACCTACTGTGACACGGGGCCTCGGGGACCGCCAACCGCGGAGGGGCGCAACGATTCGCAGTCGAACACGCTAACCACTCGGCCACGGAGGCCCCTCTTAACGTTAAGAACAACTGCGAACTTCACAATGGTTAAATGTCTTGACAATGACCAGAACGTAGCATATGACACGTACATTCCCATGTTTTAATACATTTTCTCAACGTCAGTCAAATGCCAACTTGACTGCATTTGAAGATAACTTTAATCACGCCAAATATGCGTGAAGATCTCAAATTCTTTCACAATCTTTCGAACTTGATTCATCTTCCATTTTTCTTTACACGATCCTTTATCATTATTTCTCCCACTCGCAGTAAATAGAAGTTCCTTCACAAATACGAATTTCAAATTGCCATGGCGTTTTAATCAGCAATTGGCATTGAAAAGATTGTATCAAATAATAAGTACAATTTCCAATATATTGTCTTGAATATCACGCATGTCGACCAACGTACAGCTCTATTAAAATAATTTCTTTGACTGAAATGTTCATGTGCATCAAGTTCCATTTGATCAACAAATACAGTCGAACATCATTAATCCGGACGCAAATAATACATATGCTTCTCCTTCCGAATGTTATTTCCAGGGAACAATTCAATTGTAAATGGCATTGGCAATTATGATCGACACGGTTTTATTATTATTATTCGAGTTCATCCGGATTACCGTTATTCATTCCGGAACTACATACGCCTCGGGCAACTGGGTCCGCAGATGCAGTTCCGTTGTATGTTATAAGTCGTAGCCAGATTGAATCTTGTCTTTCTTGACTTATTTGATGTTTTTA